>JACBYL010001051.1:0-27203 GCA_015266385.1 Trichoderma oligosporum | reverse complement strand
TAAGTAAGTTGTAGTCAGACTGTGTCGGCCTTCCGCGGAAGAAGGAAGGACTCTCTGGACCCTGCGTTGGTTGGTCTTCCCGATGCCGCATGCATGTGGCCAATCAGCGATGCGCATTTTCCAATGCCACTACGACTAGGCTTTGATGTGAGACAAGACGTTATTGCTTAGTGACCTATTGTCTCTTGTAACTAGGAGTATAGAGAGAATCAATATAATGACTCTAATAATGGCGACATCGTTTAGATACACTTGTTTTGTATTGGAATCAAAGCCCGTGTAGGAAGTACGCAGTATAAAGCTGAAATGCTAATCACCAAAAACTCTGTACCATGGATGTACTCCGTTACGTACTCCGTACTCCCTTGCAGAACTATTAAGGTACCTCATTCCGTACCTGCACATGGAGCCGAGTCAGCCCCCGGATTTTATTCGGTATGCTGTGCTTCGGTACTTTGCCATTTGTACTTCTTACTTTATACGAGATACGGAGAACATGCGACTTGCCGGATTGACTCTTCCTACCACTTCCGTGTCATTGTTTAAAACATCTACACCAAGCACCAGGTCTCTATACAGAGATTTCAAATGGAAATTTTATTTACTATGCCTCTGTCTTTTTATTTTATTTTTTTCTTTCAGTCCGTGGCCTTCTTCTGTAAATAAATGATGAGGCATCATACCTTGCCATCTGCTTGTGGAGATGATTCATCATGAAGCCAATCAGTGTCATCATCCATAGTGCTCACAGCCTCAACACCACACCCCTTCACTTTCATTCACACCAAAACATCGTACTGAGACGTCGTAACATTTGAAAAAACTCCCGAAATGTGTTAAGAGAGTATAGTAGTACATTGTAATGTCTATTCTGCGCCACATCCATTTTAATATCATGAAAATAGATGCTTCCAGCCCAATCAACCAACCATTCGCCGTTGGGACAGCTGTTCAGGTTTCACCTTTTGATTTTGTTTTTTTATCCCCCTTCCTTAAACTCTCTTACACTCCTCGTAAAACTGAATTATCCCGCTTCTCCATTGGAAGGTATCTCTCCTTGAGAATCTCCGCCGTCGTCCGTGTATCTTTTGAAGGCTTCTCGTACCGTTGATTCAAAGCCTGCTGCACAGGGTTGAGCTCTGATTTAGCCTTGTCACCCACCATCTCTCCAACCTGTGCTTCCGCCAGACCAACAGCAGACTTTGCCTTGCCCACAATCTCCTTGGCCTTCTCCCGACCCTTGTCTAGAGTTGCGCTAACAATTTCCTTGGCTTCAGCCGCAGTCTCCTCAATAGCCTTCTTACTCCTCAGCCTCGTATCAAGGGCCCTGTTCTCAATAGACAGCTCAACCTTCTCAGCCGTATCCTTGGCTTGATTAAACGCCCCTCTTGTAGCAGCCGCAATTTCGCCACCCGTCCTATTCTGTGTCCTCTTCAAAGGCTCAAGTGCGCGCCTTGCCTTTTCCACTTCCTCCACAGATTGACCCGTCGCCTTGGCCCACAGGTACGCAAGTCTGCCTTCCATACCCTCTCGTACCTCTTCCCAATCTGTGTGCTGCACCCAGCGGACTGCGTTTTCAACTTCCGAGTTCCATCGCTGCTTGGCGACCTCGACGGCGGCGTCTCGCTGGGCGGCGGCGACTTCGGATCGCGTGGGGGGGAGTGGTTGAGGGATTGGATCAATGAGGTGTCTGATCATAAGCGCCTGTGTACGAATAGATTTGCTTTGGGCCTCGCGGTTGCGCTGATGCGCGAGGACGGAGAGGTATGCGAGAGAAAGGGTGAGCGTCACGCCACCGGTCTGAAGAGCTTATAAGCATATGTGAATTCGAGAGCAAAAAAAGGTCAAAAAGAATTAATATATATATATGTGTGTGTGTATAATAAATCCACTTACGAAGCCGGTTGCGAAGCCCATGGTGTCGCTAGAGATGCAGACGAGGCCCTTCGACAAGAGAGATATATTTTGTCGAGGCGATTTCAAATACGTGCAGCGTCTCGTAAGGATTCTACACGCAGCTTCTCATATTGCAATTGAGCTCAGCGGCTCCCACAATGTTAAATTTTGCGTAATTCTCACACCAAATCGCATGGATTCGCCTGTATGGGCTTGAAAGAATGAACAATGTTTGGAGCTTGGAAATTGATCGTCAGCTGGGCCGACCCTTGCGCATATGTTTAAACTGACCCGAGATTCGCCGCCACCAAGAATGTACACCACCTTAGGAGGGGAAAAAAAAAATAGTACGGAGTACAGCCAACCAGATCGCAGCCCACCATAAAAGTCCAACTAAGAGAAACCATTTGACTTCACCAAACAAACAAACAAACAAAACGAACGACTACCTCTTACAAAATTGAATTTACCGTCGCAGCCCCTCCAGTTGTATAGGAAAATTACCAACTGGTCACAATGGCTGGTGGTCTTGTCAAGTATCGACATTTAAGTCGCAATTCTTCCGCTAGACAAGCCTTGCTGCGCGGCCTCGTCACACAGCTCGTTCAGTATGAACACATCCAGACTACATACGCAAAAGCCAAGGAGACTCAGCGTCTAGCAGAGAAGTTAATAACTCTCGCCAAAAAGGACAATGAGCCATGTAGAAGATCGGCACAGGGTATCCTCTATGTTAGTCTTCGAAGCCTTTCCTCCGACAGACAATAATGCAGCTTCTTTTTATTCTTTCTCTTTTCTTTTCCTCTCTCGTTTCCTAACATTAAAGCTTAGACACCAAATTTACTTCTACCCAAGCTTTTCGGCGAACTACGAAACCGATACTTGACACGCGAGGGAGGCTACACTCGAGTCGTCCGCACAGAGCCCAAGAACGCATACGATCAGGGTGAAAGCGCAATTCTGGAGTTTGTCGACGGACGGAAAGACTCTCGGTTTATGATGACGGCTAAGACGCTTGCGCGAGATCGCCTATTAGGACGATCTTCAACGCCAGTCACTCTTCAAAACGTGAGGAAGGTGACCAAGTTCCGCGATCCGAAAGAGTTGGAAGATATGGTTCAGCGGTTCATGGTCCTGAGTACAGAGGGTGAGGGTGAGGGTGAGGGTGAGGGCGAGGGCGAGGGCGAGAGTGCGGTAGAACTTCAAAACACGGAATCTGCCAAGTTTGCTGAGAAAGAGGGTGCCGCAGCTGAGGCTATGGTGGAAAACATTGTTCCTGATAACATAAGATCTGCAAGGAGAGGTGAACGAGTTCAAAGGTGAATGTTGCCACCAATGTATGAGGGATAAGGATGGACGATGGCGGGAGAAATAAAAAGTAAATTACAAAGTGTAGCCCTTTAGGAATGGGGGTGCGCCATGTACAACACACACATATATATATATGTACATTTTATGTCTGCAATCAATGCAATGACAATCTAGAGCTTCATGTTTCCCCCGCCTCTTCATTTAGATTTCAAACATGACCACTGCCAGTTGTTAGGATGAAACAAAGTCAGGCCGCTTGGTATGATATTATTAGGCCGGTCAACTCTCAAATCATCTTTTGCGCCAAGCGCATATCTATACAAAATCAAAGGTATCTCCACGATCTTGAATCATCTTTCCCACTCTCTTCGACCCGGCAATTCTCTCTAGCTTCATCACATCATATTTCGAAAATATAGCTCGCACCGTCCCCTGCCCAGGCTCAATCTTCAAATCTGCCTCACTCTTGGCTAGATACCCACCTGCAATCTCTTTATAAAAGATGGGATTGTCAGGTAGTCCATAAAAGATGACTCTTTGAACACCATTGAACTGATACCGTCGAAAGTGGTGAGCTCTCTCCGTGTACAGCAAGATCCGATGCCGGCCAGTCAAAAAATGGGATCGGGCCCGAGATGCTTCTCGCACTTCAGTGTATTCTGATATCACGCCGAACGTGATGTCACTTACCGCATCAGCGGTAGCAAAATAGTTCCTCACACGAACAAAATCAAGGTAAGAAGGAATGAATATAAGTGTCCCGCTGGAGTCTTTGGACCGCTTCACCAGAGAGGGAATAATAGCAGAGGTGAAGTAGTCAAACCTAGCCTCAGGATCCTTCTCTACGGTATGTGATTGAAACCGAGAAAACGTCTGCTTTGCCTTGACACCCAATTGCCCAATAATGCCGGGGTACTCCGGCTGTAGTCGAACCCTTCCGGCCCAATTATGGCAGTGCAGCCTCTGAAGTTCCGCTAATTCTGGTGTATTGAAAGCGGATAGAATTACCGTTTGCCGGAAATACTTTGCCCAATCTTCCAGGTACCAATTTCGGACACGGCTGAAATCACAGTCGTGAGCATCTTTAGGCTGGAGATTGAGGTGCTCAAAGATATACTCGACATGCTCCCAGTTTTGCATCAAAAAAGCATCTGTTTGGTCCATGACCACCATTTCAATGGAGCTGAGGAAGTCGTAATCGGGTTTCTTCTTCTCTTCCTCAGACCCTATTGCCATACGAAGACCAAGCGGGCTTGCAAAAAGAATATCGGAGCTATAAAACTGCGAAAAGTACTTTATCGTCTTGCGTGTAAATTTGATGCCAATACGGAACATATCATCGTCATTGCCGCCAAACAAATCTTTGAAATCTGCGGGTCTATCGGCTCCGAACGCTTCATCGCTCTCAATGTACGATTCATTGAACCGTTTGTAATTCTCCTGCTGATCTGGCCCGACTAAGTCTTGAATTACCTTCATCATCTTGGCGCAGGAGTTTCGTGTCGGTAGAAGAAACAAGACTTTGGGCCTGGTGAAGCCCTGGTCTCGAAGCTCAAGCTCCGAATCGGCACCGGCTTTTAAAAGCTTGTAGTTGTTCTTAATTACCCTGTCTCGGGTCCTTCCGCAGAGTTAGTATTCTAGGCCTTCAAGTCTCTAGTTGGACTGATCTTACTTGAATACGTGGTTCAGCGCATGGAGGCAGACAGTTTGTCGCATTCTGTGTGAGTTCTCCACAGATCGATCGCAGAATAGAATGTCCTTGTAACTAAATAATAAGGGCGCAAAGGCTTTTTGCGCTGCATCAAGATCGCGCATCTTCTCCTTTGCTGTCTCTCGCAACTTCTGCTTTAGCTTCAATCCTCCGAGTTCCGATATGGGCGGAGGAATGGAACCACTGCTTGTAGTAGTATCAGGAGACACGACGACTGCTCTCCAGGGCTGTATCATAGCTCGGCTCGTTGTCCAATCTCCATTCTTCGCAGCGACAACCGCACGTGAGCTGACTTGCTGATCTGGACTATCGAAATGAGCATCAAATGGATCTGTAATATCAATGTCGTCCTCAGAGTCGTTGTCCATATCATCATCTTTCGGATCTCCACCTTCATCTTCATTTTCTTCATCAGCTTCGTCAATATCCTCTCGCTTAGGATCCAATTTGTCCACATCTTCAGGTTGATTTAAGGCAGGACTTGGACTCCGGGGCAAGGTCTCCTCATGCGCAATCTTCCTCCTCTTGGCACTCGGCGCATTTGAGTCGTGAAATTTCTGCATCAGTGCCATGTACGGGCGCGCAGGAGCCTCTTCCTCCTCATCGTCCGATGCTACATCATCTAGATCATCATCTCCCATATCTGAACCATCGGATTCAGAATCGTTTCCCCTATATTTTAAGAATTTCATTAGCATCGTGTGGGAGTTAAAAATAAAAATAAAAGACCCCGATGCAAATCCAGCGAAAACTTACTCATCATCATCAATTTCAGCCAGGCGAGCAGCGTCAAACTTCCTGTCCGGACCCCATCGACTAAACTGACGCTCGCTGCCTCGGCCTCTTCCTCTGCTTCCACCTCTACTTCCACCTCTGCTTCCACCTCTGCTTCCACCTCTGCTTCCACCTCTGCCTCCGCCTCTGCCTCTGCCTCTACCACCTCCCCCCCCTCTCGATCCACGACTTTTAAAATTTCCGCGTCCTCTAGGGCCTCCCATTGTAAATCTTCAGCACAGAAACGAATTGGCCGAGAGTGAAGACAAGCTACTTCATCGAGAAGGTGGATGCCAGGAACAAGGATAGGAAAAAAAAAAGTTGAAAGTGTCAGCCTTGCATGAATAATATGGGTCACCCATCACCAGCCACACAATGGTGGGGTGAAATTTGGGTTGAAGCGCCACACAGCCTTATCGCATTTGCAGTGCATTTTGCCAATTTTAGTGCGCACAACCCCAGCGCCGCCCGCCAAATCTGCAAATCACAAAATCGGCCGAATTTTGGACTATCGCGAGGAACAGGCCAACCTTGAGAAGCGGCGCCACTCAATTTTTTCTCTTACCCTTCTCCCCCCCTTCCAAACCCCCCACTCGCCCGCCAACCTTTGCCATTCGCATCGCAGAAAAGTTCTTCGACACCTTATCGTTGTCGATACATTTTTCTTTTGCCCAGTATGGCTGCCGCTACCGAACGGTTCTTGCATCTCTCTCGCCCGCTGGCTCATACGAACATCGGGCTTCAGACGAACATTGCCCCGCTTACTGTCCACATTCAGCCCCAGGTATATATTACTATCACGATATAACATATAAACTCTCCTCCTGCTGTCTCGGCGTTATGGTCAACGAGAGCTGAATTATTGAGAGGAAGAGAAAAAAAGAAAGAAAAAAGAACTCATTGACTGATATCATTAGGCTATCCTCTCTATCCTCGACCATGCTGTGCGCCGAGATGTTCGTGAAAACTCCCAGTCCACCCGGGTCATTGGCGCCTTGGTAGGCACCCGCTCCGAAGATGGAACCGAGGTCGAAGTCCGCTCCTGCTTCGCTATCCCCCACACTGAGGAGGAGGACCAGGTCGAAGTCGATGTCGAGTACCAGAAGAATATGCTCGCCTTGGTCCTCAAGGCTGCCCCCCGCGAATCCCTGCTCGGCTGGTACACCACTTCTCACGAGCTCAACAGCTTTAGCGCCCTTATCCAAAACTTCTTCGCTGCCCCTGACACCGGCACTTTCCCTCACCCAGCCATCCACCTTACCATTTCGACCGAGCCTGGCCAGGATATCGAGACGAGATGCTACGTCAGCGCCCCTGTAGCCGTCAACGCTGAGCGAGCCGCCGAGAGCTGTCTTTTCATCCAGGTTCCTCACAAGATGCTTTATGGTGAAGCCGATAAGAGCGCCCTCGAGGCCGTCACAAGCGCTCGAGACGTTGAGTCACGGAGCGCACCGCTGGTATCAGATATTGAGAGTCTGGGTCGATCTGTCGAACAGACCATTGGCCTCCTAGATCGTGTTAGCGAGTGGGTCAATGGCGTATTAGATGAGGACGAGGAGCCCAACAATGCCTTGGGACAGTATCTCATGAGTGCTCTGTCTCTGGCTCCCAAGGTCGACGCTTCTCAAATCGAGCATGACTTCAACAACCACATCCAGGATGTTCTCATGGTCAGCTACCTGGCCAACACTATCCGAACTCAAATCGACCTCTCCCAGAGACTAGCAACAGCCAATTTGGTCAGCAATGAAAAAGAAGAAGGCAAGAATGACGGCGAAAAGGGCGGCCAGCGCGGTAACAAGCGTGGCGGACGTGGTGGAGGTAGGGGAGGTGGCCAACAGAGAGAACCCCGAGAGCCTCGGGAGCCCACTGAGTAAAAAAAGGATGATGAACAGCGATATAACGATCCTTGGGTTTAATTTTTCCTTTCCACCTTGGCATTTGAGCCCTGAAAGAAAGGGCCCTACAAAAAAGAGGAAGAGAAGTGAGGAAGAAGGAAAAGAAATAAGCCTGAAGCGTCTCGGGATGGATGAGTGGGAGAGAAAGTGGACATATCATGTCATTTTCCCAGCATTACAGAGGCGCACGAACACAGTATCATCACGGCGTTGTGGTTTGCCAACAATAATTTTGGCACTTGAGATATTAGATAAGAATATTGATTCGTCACGCAGTCTCTACCGGGTTCCACATAGAGATGATTGTTCTTGATGTGTGATGTCTTGTCTAGCGCTTTTCAGCCACTTAACTCAACTCTTCACTCGTAGTAGTATTTGAAAGAAAAAGAATGAGGGGGAGAGAAAAACAAATTACATAAAGAAACAATCAGTCACCCCAATCATCCTATCCACCGTTAACGCCAAAATGTTTTGCTCTAAATATGCCATATGCGCCGAGGGCCTCTAGCAGCCCCGAACACTGTGAGATGCTCATTAAATTCCAGTTGCCGGCTTCTGTGGCAGCGACGATGGATTACCATAGGTAGGTAAGTGACTACTAAACATTTGATTTGGTCCCTGAGGGATGTTTGTTCGACCCGGAACATGTGCCTGGAGGTTCTGGGATAAATACTGTGAGGGTGGTATATGTTGCAGGGGCTGCATTGTCGGCATCTGCTGAACATGAGGCGGAGCGACAAGCGGAGGAGGAGTGTGATACGCGGCGATAGAATTGTTTGAACCCTGTCTAGCCATGTTATATCCACCAGTATACGGAAGAGGGGGCATGACTGATGGATATCCGCCGTACGCTAGATGAGGAGTCCCAATCTGTGGACTACTGTGGTGAGAGCCCGGTGCCGTGAAGGGTGGCTGGAGAGGCTGCATAGGTGGCATACCGTTCGTCCCCGGCACAAAAGACTGAGTCTTTGGGTTGAACGCATGATTCCTATTGTAGCTTCCGGGGATTGGATGCTGACTCTTGGGATCTTGAGGGTTAATATTTGCTGGTAATTGTCCAAAAGCATATGGAATTCCGCCCTGCCCAGGCGGACCACTAGGAGTAGGCCCTCGGGGTGGATAGGGAGTAGCATTGAATCCAGGCTGCCAGTTGGGTGGAGGAGCACCAGGTAAGATCGGAGAACCATAAGCTGTCATAGGGCTCCCGTTTGGAGGATATCGTTGCTGTGCGGTCTGTGGCGCATACTATTGGTGTCAGTCATTACAGTGACCACTTGGAAAATAATCAAAGGAGGTACTAACCTGAGGTGCAGAATAAGGCGGGCAGGATGTATTCGACGCCACTCCTTGCAGGGCAGGATAACCGGGAGGCTGTTGGCCGTACATAGGTGCTACCTGAGGAGGGTAAGGGGGAACAGGCTGAGGATTGAACTGTCCATTCGCTTGTGGAACAAATTGGGCCGGCGGCTGGGGTGCCCATGCTTGTTGTTGAGGACCCCAATAAGGCGTGTACTGGCGTCTAGAGTCAAAGCCGTCTGTGTCATCGCGTCGTTGTTTAGTGGGCTTTCCCTTTTTGCTGGCGGAGGATCTGTTATTGGCAGAAACTGAGCTTGTGCGAGATATCCCATAATCGCCGTCATTTTCTAGGGACAGTAAAAATTAGTCTCATCACATAGTTTGGTTCTTTCGAGTGTGCAACTACTTACCAGACGGAGTGGTCTCCTCAGAGCTTCCAAAAATTCGCTGTCTAGCCAGCTTATACATCTCTTCTCGTTCTTCTCTTGACAGCCTAAGTGGCAATTAATATATGATTGCAAATTTTATCCTAGTATGGACGACATACTTTTGATTATAGAGCGGCTGCTTGTCTTTCGAGTCGCTCCCATTCTCAGAAGTAGGCTTTGAAGCTCCGGCACTAGCGGTGCCTCCCTCTTCTTCTTGTCCTCGACGCATGATTTTTCTAGGAAGAACCGCTGGTGGAGGAGTGCTACTAGTCGAAATGGTTGATTGAGGGATCATTGTTGCCAGAGAGAGAGGCACTCGGCAGAAGGGAGTCCTAAAGATACGGACAGAGCCGATATGGGGCTCATAAGAATGCGTCATATGGTAATAGTCTGCTAGTTTATGCGTCAACATCCTACAAAACGAGTTCGATGGAGGAAGATCCATGTACGGCTCCCTGCTGTATCGGTTAGTTCGAATTCTTGTCTTGTTTAAAAAGAGAAGGGAGACTTGCTTGGAGTCTTGGACAAAATCAATGACATCCTTTTCTAACCGAAGGAGGAAAAGCCTGTCCCTTGGAGCTGCTAAAGCTTCTAGGAGTTTTTCATCTGGAGCTTGCCTGTAAATAACATTCAAAGCATCTGATGATCCGCCTGCACTTCTCAACGGCATTTGAGAGCTTGCCGGCTGCTCTGACGAGGTGCTCTGAGGGGTAAGAATGCCGTTTGCGTGTGCTCCAACAACTGGCAACGCTAATCGACGATCGGGCATATCCCCTAATTGAATACCTCTCGCCCTAGCGGCAAGATCTGAACTCAAGCGCGAGCCTGCGATCAAAGATCCCCGGATTGAGAAAGCGTCATCATCCTCAGCAGCAGCTTTAACGCTGGCACTGTCATCTGGGCGGAGAGATTCCTTTTCGTCAAGGGCAAAAGTGGTCCCGGAAGTAATGCTCTTCCCATCTAGACTAGGAGGCTTAGTGCCTAGTTCCGAGCTGGAATCAGCTTTTTGAGATTCATCCGATCCACTAGCCCTGCTGAACACGGCTTGAGAACGTGCGGCAGCCGATGAGTTGCTGCCATCTACCACCAAGCTTGGAATATTTGATCCAAGGCTGAGGTTATCCAGAGATGCCGCAACTTTTTCCATGTTCACAGGAATAGCAGATGATAACGGATTGGCCGATAGGGGTGATAGGATAAGTGGTGGCGGAGACTCAGTGGGCTCGCTAGTAGGAGACAATATTTTAGCAGTTGGCTGCTCTTGTGGCTGCATCGTCGGTCGGCCAGCAGATGAAGCTGGCGGTTTTTCTATCGCTATAGACGCAGCTATCTAGAAACAGAACATCATCAGTTAGTCCTAGGCTTCCAATGAGAGTCGATAACTGGAATAGTAAAAGTACGGTGCGAAACATCTGTACTCGACTCGAGACAAAGACTTACCTTTGCAAAGGAAGGTTTGGGTAAATCAGAAGAGATTGTTGCCATGATAGACGGAAGTGAGGCTTAAAACAGCCGATTCGAAACCAATCGTCGAGTATAACAAAGAAGAATACCAAGGCAGAGAAGGAACGTCTATCGACCGCTGGCGCCACAATCCAAAAGCGCCCGATGAACCGCGCCGAAATAGAGCGAAGGCGGATGAAAAAGGACAGTAGACGAAACAAGATCAAGAAGCAGAATCAATCGGAACGAGCCAGAAGATCGAGAACAGGGTGCAGGTGCTCATCGTCGTAACGGGAAGTACATCGTTCTTAGCTGATCATGACTTGGCGAACGGCAAGGCGAAAGTGGAATTTTCTCAGCGCTGGACAAGGGCCAGGGAGGCGTACTCGTAAGTCGGATTTTACTTTGCAGCCTAGAATAACATACAATCAATCAGCCTGATGCGCGCAAAGAAATAAACGGAATAAATCACTGTACGAGCCAGGGCGATGATAGGACTTCTTGTGGAGGGGTGTCCAAAACGAGGTTATCCCTGAGAGGGGTGAAAATTATGGGTTTACTGCGGATAGAGTACTTACAGCGATGGATTGTTGGCGGCTCCCCCAGCGCCAAGAGACAAACCTGAGAAGCAGCAAGCAGATCTGAGCGCCTGAGTAACAGTTCCAGTTCAGGCCGATGTCATCGGGGTGAAGACGACGAGGCTCTGGAGAGGACACTGGAGAATCTGCAGTTACAAATATCAAAGGAGCTCAGATTGTCCTAGCGCCGGTAGATTCCACCACCCAGCCGCCCCAGACAAAAGTGTGTGTGTGCTTATGTAACACCCCGAATATTTGAACACGACATAACTCTTATAAAATTTCTACAATGCACGACGCATTTTACAAGTGATCAAATTATAATTCAAGAGGAGAAAAGATTTATTTTTAATTATTCTTGCCTCTTCTGAATCCTTGATACTTTTCTGAGCTCATCTTGAAGGCTCCAAACCAAATATATTGTAATCCGTACGAGGTACTGGATTGGCACCTGGATTGATCACGTGAATAGGCGGTCTGAGACTTGATTTAAGTCCCAGACTCGCGTGCGCGCTGTATACAAGAGGAGTCCACTGTACTATGAAGTACTCTGTACCTAGACAAACAGGGAGGCTGAGTTTGACTATAAACTCAGACATCCTGGGAAATGCCGAGACTATATAAAAAGACTTCTCATTCAACTTGAAACGTTCCCCTCCGTGTCACACAAACACGGAAATTTGCTTTCATACAATCCTCATTATTTTGTAATTTTATTGTCAGAATGTTTGCTCACAGGGGACGTGGAGGACCTAGTCGGTCGACTCCAGCCAATGTTCAGTGCCAAAAATGCTTAAAACGAGATATGTGCTCAGACGCATCATTGACGAGATCATATAGACTAACAAACTTAGCACGGCACTATTCATATGAATGCAAGGCGTCAACGCAAGAACGGCCATATGCTCCTCGTCCTTCACGCTCACAGCAACTTCGCAATCCTAAGCTTGTTCCTAAACTAACAAGCGATACTCTAAACCCCTTAGAAAAGAAGTAGGTATTTACAAACTTGAGTTACTATCTAAAAAAGGGGGGGTGATTAACACTGTCATAGGAAAGGCGTTGCAGATGAAGAGCTTGCTAAGCTAGAGGCTGAGCGGGAAAGAAAGCGAGAAGTTGAGGAACGCGAGGATGAACTGATAGATTCAGGTTCTAGGCGCCGAAGATCAGTGTCTTCGCATTCAGTCTCAACCATCTCAACTGACGCCTCGAGAGACTCTCCACCGCCTAGACGGAGAACTAAGTCTCCTACTCCCGAGCGTCAAGGACACAGTCCAGACTTGTCAAGTGATCGCAGCTACAGCCGAAGCCCGTCGCCCCCACGACGAGAGCGGCGGTCAGTGTCACGCAATAGTCGATCTTCCAATCGTGAGAGTCTACAGAGGCGCGATAGAGATCAACAGAGACCACCCCCATATGACCAAGGGGAAGATGCTCTTCCCCCTCGACAGCACCGACGTGACCATGAGTCAGGGCGGTATCAAGGCAGGGACTCACGGTCTAGGTCACCGCAACAAGGTGGCCGGCCATATCGAAAGCGAGATGGTCATGGCCCGCCTCGCGGTGGCTCCCGTGGGCATCGCGATGAAGGGCAGAGAAGGTTTCCACCTAGACAGGCGCCCCGAGAGCGAAGCCTAAGCCCCTTCAGCAAACGGTTAGCATTGACTCAATCTTTGAATACAGGGGGGAGATAATTGGGTATCTTAATGTGGCCGGATGTAAATAATAGCCGTAATGTCCAAAACAAACTCCAGCCCATGCGGTAGCAAAAACAAAACATAAGTAATTACATACAGTACCTCCTTTTTTCTTCATAGAGCCATCGCTTCCTCCTCTTCGCGTTCTCTTTGTTCTTCATCTTGCTCTTCCTGCTCACGAACTCTGAGACCCTCCACAAGGGCAATGCCGTCAACACCAGCAGCGTCTCCATCCAGATTGCCATTGTCGATTTCCGCCGTCTTCTGGGCTGCCTTCTGAGCACCCATAACTCTGTCTCTAACCAACTTCGCAATCGCGTTATCCGTCCGTACATTCAATAATTCCATCTTCTTATCTAAATCTCGTTTTAGATCCCAGTTTGGCTTCTTCGGTTGCAATTTGAACAGGTCCAAGCCCTTGTCATCCTGCGCTTCTTCGGCAGCTTGTTGCCTGATTTCGGCTTCTACTTCGGCGGCCTGTTCTTCTAATGTAGAATTCTCTAGACCGAGAATTGGCGGAGCATCAAATCCGAGCTTGGGACCTCTTGTCTCTGGGTCATAATTGCGGCCAGAAAGATGTAGCTTCGAAATGTCAGATTCTTCCGGCAGCGATGCTTCTCTCTCGCCTTCTGGGGTGGCAACTTCGTCGATGGGCTGTTTTCTTTTGAGGCTTTTGAGCTTTGCTAGACGCGCTTTTCGCTCGTCTGATGCGGCCCCGAGGCTGTTGTGGGAATTCATCTTGTGTTGCTCCTATTACAACGCGAGGGACGGCGGTTGCAATTCAAGGCTTGAGATGCCTCATTAACGAGTTGTATGGAAAAGCCGAATTCAAAGAAGCTTGGTGGGGCGGTAGGTACTAAGATACTCCGTATTTTACAGCTGAATCACCGGGTACCTCATCTATCTATCTAGTGGCGGCTAAGCCAAACTAAGACAATTTTCTATCAACTGGTGGCTAAAATTATTTTGCTTTGAGATCACCTCGATGAACTCTTTCATTAAAGCCAACAAACTCGCAAAATCGCATCGCGACTTGTAACAGCGCACGATGTGGACTGCTGGCCATGTGTTGGCCTCCGTTCCCTTGAAATGCCAGCGGCTCTCATGACCCGCGCCAGCCCCCCGAAACTTTGGTGCTTGACATCCACCATCCCTCTTCGACGAAGATTTCAACTAGCTCCAAGGGTCTCGTTACGGCAGCTTAGCTCTGCAATGCAGAGTTTACCAGTCAATTATATCCGGCCTTTCGAAAATGACATTTCACCACAAAGAGCACAATATCTTATCTCCTCTCTAAGCTCGCAAGAAGCTACTGAAGCCTCTCTCAACCCCGCGGCAGCCACACATGGAGCAGGCAATCGTCTCTTAGATCAAACACATCAGGGATCTCATGATGCTCGTTCAAATGGGAGTGCCTCGAGAAATAGTCGACAAAGTCGATTGTCTTCGAGTGATTCTGAGCATTCTGGACAAAGACTGAGGACCAAATCTTCCAGTGCTCCGAAGCAGCCATATTTCGTCGGAAAGAAACGCTACATGATCACATATAATAGGATACATCGCCCTTCTGCTAACAATATACAACCCACGAACCGCTTCTCTGCCAAAGACAAATCCATTACAAAGACCGATGAACTATCACAAGAAGCTTATAATGAATTACGGATGTTGCGAGGAATGCATTTGCAATGGGGCTACATACGGCATCAACATCCCGCTTCTCAGCTTCGAGCCGCTCGAAAAGCTTTTACATATTGGAAGACAAAATTTTGGAAAATTTCAACACTAAATAGACCAAAGGAACCAAAGCTACCATGGCCATGGCGCGATAATGCAAAGTGGCTCTTTGAGCTAAAAAGTGTCAGCGACATGCAAAGAGCATGGAAGAGTCTCGAAATAGAAAGCCGCCGTGGACAGTGGCCCTCTATTATGCTTTCAACACTGGACCGTTGTCCCGAAAAGGTACATATGGTACTGGAAGCTACTCTTGATCCCTTACCACCAGGGTACGCCATTAACGACGTACTTACATTCATTGCCCAACGTCTGCGCATTGATAATATTAACAACGTGCGTGATCGAACTGTCAAAGCAGAAGAAGTGCTAGAGATTTTAGCCAAGGTTCTTGAGGACGCACCTACTGGTCATGTGCCCCTTTGCCAACAGACAATTGGTCTTTTCGCTCGCAAACTCCCAAGTGATCAAGCCAGTGAGTTATATAAAATGCTACAGCGGTCCAATATCAAGCTACATCCAAATACGCAGCTACAATTTGCGAGCAAGTTAGCCAGTGCAATGTCTCATAAAGAGGCGGCATTCGAGATTTTAAAGAGACTCGCCGACAGTGAAGTAGATCTCAATGCGCCTAGCCCTTCGAGTGCCATTACTACGCTGCTCCATTGCCGGATAACGCATGGTGGTTGGTCAGAAGGAAAATCGCCCTTCTCACCCAAGGATACTCTAGAGTATTTCATGGATAGGGGGTTTGTACCAAACGTCATCAATGCTACTGCCTTTCTCGACTCTCTGTGCCAGCAGTCAGAGGTTGAAGAAGCAATACGGCTAGCATTATTGTTTTCCGAATCTGGTATCCCTCTTGATACAAAGGCTTGGGCAACCATCTTCAGGGGCGCAAAGGGTAGCCTCAAAGTTGAAAATGTGATAAAGAGCCTTGATGTTGCCAAAGCGGCCAATGCGCCGTATGTGGACGTTCTTAACAATACTCTTCACTCTGTATTCTATTTCGCGGAGATGGAATCTCGCGAGAAGAGATTCTCTGCACCTTGGATTTATCCCTTATTTGGCCCGATGCTGCGGGCGTATGCAAAGAAATTTGAGCTGGAGCCATTACAGTGGTGGCTTCCTGATTCCTTGCCTCTGATATTAACACAGACAACAGGCAGCGATGGAGAGAAATTTGAGAGTAATCGGCCACGGCGGTGGGAGTTTCTAGAGAACATTGTTCCCGTAGCTGAGAACTTTTTTGCAACACAAAGCAGTGGGCCTAAGCTACCTCCCAACACAACAACAATAGCTATCATGCTCAGAGCTTACATCAAGACACTGCAGCACCCGTACGATCTCATGGCCTTTTATACCTTCTTCAAAGCTCGGCTTGAGGAACATGGTGAGAAGGGAGGCTTCGCCACTCAGCTCATCAAAGATCAAGGCAGTCTTATCCATGATACTATCATTATGGCTATGATGGAAAGAAGAGGGTTATCGAGACTTGCGCTGCAGGTCTTTGGAGATATGCTGAAAGATCACTTGCAGAGAACCGCATCAGAGGGACGCAGAGGCAGCTTGGATGATAGCCGGAGCCACACCACAGCTCTCATCCACCCGCCACCAGGTCTATGTACCTTCAGCATTCTTGTGCGCGGTCTGCTAAACAGTGGTGATCGGATCTTGGCGGAGCAAGTTCTTCAAGTGATGAAAGAGCAAGGGATCGAGCCAAATCTCGTGACATGGAATACCTTAACAAAGGGATATGCAGCGATGCAAAACATCAACAAGACAGTGTCCACCTTACAAGATATGGAGGCGGCAGGATTCAAGCCTGACCAATTTACTTTCAAGGCATTCGGAAAATTGAGGGACCAGGGTCGGGCATTAGAGATGATGGAGGGCATCATCAATGTGAATAGACAAAAGATGGCTGGCGACGAATTGTATGAATAATGCGACATGGGCTGTACATTTGGCGTCTATAGAGGTCGGTTGGAGTTTTCCTTTTTTTTATATATACATATACGGTGAAATGATACCATGGAATGAGGAAACATAGGAAATCTCGACAGTTGTGGTAGTTACGAAGACATGCTCTGATCTCTCTAATCTATAAGCTATTGGATATTACAAGATAAGAATAAAACAACACTACGCCCTTGATACAGAGTACGAAGACATGACTCAATGGTTTTTACATGATATGATACCCTCGGTTTAGTAAAAATGCGCAGATAGCGGATTGTCCGAAGTTCCGGAGATAAGACCCAAGTTATTGAGAACGTCCGTCACACACTACAAATATAAAACAGGACGAAGTAAGACTCTTGCTATTTATATTCAAGGGAGGATGAACTGTTTATGCTCAATATATTTATTCTTCTCAATTGAGAGAACAGCAGAAAGACTCCGTTCATATCCGGCTCTCAATAAATTATCTCCATCACCAACACGAAATCCCCAAACGGAACTTCACTTCGCTCAAATTAACGCTCAAATTGACTCACATTTTTGATACAAACAACTAAGCCAATTCTCATACTATAATAATAATAATATTATAAGCTCCATGCCCGACTCAGGCATCTCCCAATTCACCTCCGTCTTTCGCGCTACAGATTCTCACCGTGTGAAGCGCAGCCGCCAAACCGTCTCCTGCACAGCCTGCCAACGCCGGAAGTCAAAATGTGATCGCCAGCATCCATGCGGCTCCTGTGTCAAGCGCGGTGAAGGTAATTGTTGTTCCTATGGCTCCAACACGGCGGCGACTTCATCGTCTGCATCCGACAAAGCGGCTTCCGGTAACAGCAGTCGGCGCGACGTGCAACTCAAGCTTAGTCGGCTTGAGCAGATGGTGAGAGGTCTAGCTGAGAATGGCATCTCCAAAACGACAACAGGACCAACCAATGGGACTAGTATCGATGCGCAGCAGCATGAACGAGGTGGAGAGGTAGTCGTGCTGGATAGTGAGCTGGAGACGAATTATCATGGGGCAACGTCGTGGACTGCGCTTGTCGAGAGTATCCACGATATCCAAGACATTCTGGCGGCAGACCGAGAGGCGGATTCATCACCAGAGGACATGGAAGTGATAGAACCGGAAATCGTACTAGGTGATATTCCGCCCATCACCATCAAGGAAGTCATGGAAAGCTTGCCGCCAAAGCAGGAGGCCGACAAGCTCATCTTGGCTTACTTCAACGCAAAGTTCCTCGTCGTGCCCTTTATCCATACACATCAGTTCAAGCGACGATACGATGCCTTCTGGACGGACCCTCGCTCAGCCAGCTCCCTTTGGGTCAGTATCCTGTTCTCCATCCTCAGCATCGGCACAATGGTCATAAACATCAAATCGTCAGATTCTTCGTCGCTGTCGTCCCTGTCTGGACCCGAGTCGCGCTTCTACATGACCAAGTCAGCCCAGTGTCTTGTTGCAGGTCAATACCTCAAGGGAAAGCCGCTCTCTGTCGAAGCCCTCCTCATACATGCCCACGCGCGAAACGTCCAGAAGCAAGATTCCGATTCCTCGCTGTGGTCGCTATACGGGCTAGCTACGCGGTTAGCACAGAGGCAGGGTTACCATCGTGACGCAGCCAAGGTATCCAGCAGCAGGAAGATGACGGCTTTTGAAGCCGAAATGCGGCGCAGGACATGGTACCTAATCCAATCAACAGACTTGTTATTCTCGTTTCAGAACGGCAT
Organism: Trichoderma oligosporum; assembly: GCA_015266385.1. Lineage (NCBI taxonomy): Eukaryota > Fungi > Ascomycota > Sordariomycetes > Hypocreales > Hypocreaceae > Trichoderma > Trichoderma oligosporum. The sequence goes on along the minus strand of JACBYL010001051.1, from coordinate 8,741 downwards.
GTCGCCCATCATCACGACGCAGGATGCTTGTGACGTCGACCACCCTACAAATCTCACAGACGACGACTTCGACGAAGATACCGTCTCTTTGCCCGCTCCCCGACCGCCCATAGACCCTATCCCCATCCTCGCCACCATCACCAAATCTAGACTCTGCCTCGTCATGCGGCCCGTCATGCGCCACGTCCTTGCTGTTACCCCAGCCCCTTACTCCGAAACGCTTGCTCTCAATCAGAAGCTCCATGACTGGCACGCCTCCGTGCCGGCCTGTCTACGCATTCGTACCATCCGCGACACTGCCTTTACGGATGCCAACTACACTGTTATGCACCGCCTAATGCTTGAATTACTCTATCGCAAGACTCTATGTATACTCAATCGCCCGTATCTCACAATGCATAAGCATAACGCCGAATATGACGCCTCAAGGCAGATTTGTAGGGAGTCAGCACTCCTGATACTGGATCTGCAAGCAGAGCTTGATATAGAAACTGGACCCAGAGGAAGAATGTATGAGGAAAGATTTATGGTTTCAAACCTCACGTTGCATCATTTTCTACTCGCTGCTATGATCATCTGCTTAGATCTCAGCGAATCCACAGACATAAGGCAAGTCTCTCTCATCTCCCCCCTCCCCCCTTGAAATTTTCCATCAACATCCCTTACATATTATGGTTTCAAACCTCACGTTGCATCATTTTCTACTCGCTGCTATGATCATCTGCTTAGATCTCAGCGAATCCACAGACATAAGGCAAGTCTCTCTCATCTCCCCCCTCCCCCCTTGAAATTTTCCATCAACATCCCTTACATATTACATATACATATACATATACATATACATATACATATACATATACTATATATATACCTAAATAACTAATATCCTCCTCCCTCTCCAGCCCAGAAGATAGAACCAAACGCATCATCACCCTCCGCACTGCTTTTACCATCTGGTCCTCCCACAGCAGCACCTCCGCCGACGCCCTCCATGCCTCCAGAGTCCTCCGCGCCATCCTCAACCGGATCGACGACCCTCTTTCCAATAAATCCGAAAAAGTCTTCAGCTGCTCCGCCCCAAGCACAAGTGACAGCTTTTCTCTTCAAAATAGCAGCAATATTCCTACTACTACTTCAGATGGTATAATACAGCAAACAGTGGCCATTAATGGTCATCACAACGTCTCATCTTCTTATACTATCACAGACGATGCTTCCTTTGGTGGCGGCATTGATTGCGTTATGACAGATAGTCTCAACGAGACACTTGATTTCGAGGATATGTTTGGTAACAATGACATGTTAGATTGGGTTCGTGTTTCTCTTGTATCTTTTTTTTTATAAAACTCTTCTGCACATGATTCTAACAATTTTATAAAAAAATGTCCCGAAAAATAGAACCTCCTCGACCAATACATCCAGTCAGATTCTTCCAATGGCAGGCCTTGGAAACAATCCTTCTCCGACATCAGCATGTAATCCACTCCTCATCCCAACCTCAAGCCAGAATAAAGCGAGAACAAGTGAGAAAAAGCAGATATGAACTCCTAGCACGGATGGCCAAATCTCATGCTGCTTACTTACTTACTCACTATCAACAACCGCATATCTTCTACCGTCTAAACTAGGGTATAGAGCATCTAATACGTAAAGGACCAATTCACAGACTATGAAACCATCAACTCGTCGGTAATTTTAGCTTTATAACAGTATATTCTCAATCGTTGTCTAAACAAAAGCGCTTGAATCGAACAAAGAAAGCTACCACGCGAGATTCAGAAAAGAAAATGGAAAATAGAAAACATCTCTCCTACCCAGATAGTCCGGTCCAACTAGACACATTATTCATATCTCAAGTACCCTCTATTACTTCCTCCCCAGAGCCTTAACCCTGTGAAGGCATGAAAATAGCAAAACAAAAAAAAGCATGTCGCTAGTCAAAAATCCCCTAATATACTCTTCTTATCACATCCCTCAGCCGAGGTTTCTCTGTTCAAGTTTCGAAGCCGAGTCCAGCTAGGCTGTCCATTCCCATGAGTTTACCGCTCCCATAGCATTCATATCCGCCCATTGTGTCCCGCGAGGTACCACATACATATCATTAAACATAACGCCGACAAAACTTTTTTCTCTTGTTCCTGTAAATGACAAAAACGCAGTCCATAGCAATTGAAACACGAATCAAGGAAAGATGACAAGGGGGGGAAAAAAACGTCTCATATGAAGTTGCGTAATTATACACACAAGTATCCGGTGGACGCACGCTTGGGTATCATGACACGAGATGCAAACGTTGTGCGCCTCCAAGGAAAACAGAAAGATTGGCATTAAGACGCAATGCCGCGAAGCACGCGTGCGGGATTCCCAGCCACAATAGTAAAGGGAGGCACATCCTATAATCAGATTATCGTTAGTGTTTTTAACACTCCCTATTTCTCCACGTCAGAGTAGAAAGTCTAAGCAAGCATACCTTGGTAACAATAGATCCAGCTCCTACAGTGCTTCCTTTGCCAATGGTCCGGCCGGGCAAGATCATAGCACCGCCGCCAATCCAACAATCCTGCTCTATGATAATGGGTTTACCGAACTGCGGTCCCTGTCCCCCTTGACGCTTCTTAGGGTCAATGGGAAGGGAAGCAGTGAAGATGCTAACGTTGGGACCAATAACACAGTTGTCTCCAATTTTGATCTCACAAACATCGTTGATGGTACAGTTCCGCCCAATAACGACGTCATTGCCGATGGAAATGTTATACCCATAATCACATACAAATGGAGTCTCAACAGCAACATGACGACCGACTCGGCCAACGTTGGTAATTGGTGAGGCCTCGGTAGGAGACACGCGGACAGGATCACGAGGCTGCAGGATCTCGAGGAACAAGCGGGCTCGTTCTTCGGGGGATATGCCATTCGTCGGAGGCGTGGTGAGGTTGTTAAACCTCCAGCAGGCAGCGGCACATCGTTCTCGCTCAAGGCAGAGCTCTTTGTCGAATGGATAGAAGTGCCTTCCGGAAAGCATCTCTTCCTTTTGCGTCCTTCGAGCCGGAAATTGTGAATGTGAGAGCGCAAGCTGGGCAGCCATCTGTGCATTTGACGTTGCAGGTGGCTGCGGACGAGGTGTCGGGCTGTTGGTCCTTGTTGGATGTAGAAGAGTGATCTGCGGCAGTTGATTACTCGGATGAGGCGTTTCAGGCTCAGTTCTGCTCAAATCGTGTAGCGGAGGCACCCGCTGGTAATCCTTTGCCATTCTCTCTCCAAATGGTAATGCTTGAGTGTTTGCGCTTACAGGGGTGGGGAAGACGTTGGCTGGAGTGTAGGGAGCGGCAGAAAGTTTGTTGTCAGGACTCGTCACTGATGCGCTAGGGATTGTTGATGCTGTTGGGCGATCATCGTCTGAGATTATCACTGGTCGGCTCTGAGGGGGATCTATCCTGAGGGGTTGGCCGCGATAATGGGACAGTGACTCTCGCTTCACAGGCTGGGGTCCGTAAGGCCCCGGTGCTGGCCCCGGCCCAGATACTGAGGCCGACTGTGGAGGCTGCGGCATGCCATACGCACCGGGAGGCACGTAAGTTGGATCTTTAGACTCGAGCGGAATTGCGATAGTCTTATTATCTGGCTTTTGCCAACCTGGCCCCCTCTGCGGCGGATAGCCAGCGCATAGAAAGCCACCCCGGATGCAGTTGCTGCCTATTGCCATTGTTAGAATATGCTCACTTCAACGAAAAAAAAAAATAAAAATAAAAAAAAACCCCAAGCGTCTATATAGCAAGAACTCACACTCGGGCTTCTGCTCGTCACATTTCTTCTTTCTCTTCCGGCATGTCAGACAGCCCGTTTTCGTGCGGTTACTAAAATTTCGCTTCCGCTTCTTCGGATCGTGCTGGAGAATGGAATCACCTCTATGGTCGGTATATGAACCTCCGTAAAGGGTTATTGATCGATCATCCCCATCCGGGCTCGTGTTGGTGTAGTCGCTATGGTCCATCTGCCCCGTAGCTCGTCTCAAAGCTTCTCCAATCTGCTCTTCCGTGTTGCCGTGTGTTGAGGTAGCTGAGTTCTGCTGAGATTCATAGGGATTTCTCTCATCCCGAGCTTGATGTGAGTACCATGCGTCCTTTTCTCGTTCCCGTTGATCGTCGCCGTAAGGCCGATAATCCCTCTGAGGGGTCCCATAGTGGTCGCGGGTTTCAATATGCCCCGGAGCTGTTGCAGTGTCTGGAGTACGCTCCTGCGGCGGAGGCTCCCTCCGAATTTCAACAGATCCCGAACGCTTACGCTTATGCGCCCCGTCAATCTCCGCATACGTCGCAACATGAATTGTCCTCTCCGCACTTTGAGGCGTCCAAGGCTCCCGCTGAGTTGTTGTTGGTGTTGGCAGCTCAGAGGCGACTGCTGACACTGATGTGGTTGGTGCCGAGCTAGCGAGACGTTCCTCCGAAACAGAGCTTTTGTCCCCCGGCGGTGCCGGAGGCTCTGCTAGCTTTGATGAAGCCCCATTGAGGGCAGTGAAGGTAGACATACTAGCGCAACGTCGATGATGGTACAGTCTTCAATAGCAGTAAAACCATAGACTTGGTGCCAAAATATCAAATACAATCCGACTTAGTATCGGATCTCCTGTGCCAAACAATATCGGCCACGATCTTTTCGCTTTTCTTTCCAACAAGGTGTGTGTTTACCCAATAGATAGATAGAGGCGACAAAAGATATTAGTCAGCCTTTCCTCTTCAGCAAAAAGGCAATTCTTTGAATGAGTGTGTGTAATAATATATCAAGATGCTCAACTCAAACCAACGATTGATTAAACACAGAGTTGGGCTTTACCGAGAGCTGCGTCAAAAGAACCTTTTGCTGAGTGAGACGTGGGTAAGGTGGATTGGTTGATAATAGTAAGCGAAATTCACATTCCAACAAGGAAACAAATTAGTAGAGCGTGCAGTACAAAGTAGAGGGATCTCAAAGCCTATGCAGTCATCGACCAAGATGATGACGGCTTTTGCTGTTGACTGTAATGATAAGAGTGCCTCGGAAAGCGAATGCGAGGCTGGCGGTTGTGAGTGAATGCAGGCAGATAAAAGCGCGAGTCGCGCAAAAGTGAGCGAATCGGAGCCAGTTGTAGTTCCAATGAGGCTCGATCTAAGGGATTCCTGCCCTTGAAAGCCTCTTTTCCTCCAAAACTTGATTTGATGCGATGCACAGCGAGGGCCAAGTTGCGCAAGCCGTTTGACGGCCCGGACCCAAAGAGATTTTTTTATTTTTTTTTTGCTGGCGTGGCAGATACTGTCGAAGATTTCGAGTGGGAGGTGAGAGAAGGTGTGTCGAGGCGGAAGAGCTGGGGGGCTGGTTTGAGGTTTCCAGAGGTTCGCGCTTGGGGGGCTTAGGCAGGTAGGGTAAGTACCTTAGCCTTTGTTCTTTCTTTCTTTTTTTTTTTTTTTTTTTTTTTCTTTTTTTTTTTTTTTTTTTTACACGCGCGATTATGCTGCGCCTGCTAACTAGCCAAGGGGGGTGTGGCCAGTTTCAGTACCAGGAACAAGCTGGAGGCGTGCAATGCGGAATTTCGTAACTACTTAGGCTGCGCAGTGCAACGGCTAGGCAGTACAAAAGCATCAGATCAATGTGAATATCTTCAACTATTAGTACTTCCAGTAATAAGTTCCTCTGTACGAAGTAGTGGATGGTAGAAGTGAAGAGTAGTCAGAGAGTTGAAAACCTATCGCTGGTAATGGCTTAGATAAAGAAAAGAAGTAGAAGAAGAAGAAGAATAGATGAAAAGAACTGCTTTGTTCAGTATTGTAGGTAATAACAGATAACAGAAGAATAGCCAAGGCGCAGAAAAACAGGATACAAGTACCAAGTACAAGTACCCCCAACTAACAAAAGAAGCAGAAGTAGAAGTAGAAGAAGAGGAAGAGGAAAGGAGAGTGATGTTTCGCGGATCAAATGCCAAGCTCAACACAGAGGGATGTTGACTGAGAAGAAGGGGGATATTTGACAGATATGGTCAACCGAGAGAAGGCCTTTGAGATCCACGTCCATAACAAGAGACCCGGAAATGTACCGAGATGCGTCTAGGGTTAGCAGCTTCTTGGGAGGCATGTTCAAGATACATACAAAGTGCTACTCATACTTGAACGCATAAGTACAGATACATAGAGTGACAGACCATTAATACTACCTAGTGGTACCTATTAGGCAGAGACTTTGTACATAGAATACGACAGAGCATGAGCAGAATAGGCCCTTTCGTTCATGCCATGGCCTAGAGACGGTCAGATGGAATGTGATGAGATAGGACAGTCATGTCCTGTCACTGTTTCGTATAATTTAAGAGAAGTGCTACAAGTATTATTGCAGTGCCGAAGTCGATCGCTCAACCCGGGATCGCTTCCATGGCCACACACACGCACACGCCCTTCGCCCTCTCTTTACAACTTCTTTTGTACCTAGACAGTCTATAATAGTACAAGAACGGAGTCTTACTCGTACTCGCAAGGTACGGAGTGCTACGAGTGGCATTAGCCAATAGGTACTCGACCCATGGAATGGCAGCTAATAGGCGGCGCTTCTCACTGGGGGGGTGTGGGGGGGGGGGTGCCCCAACGGAGTGCGCCAACGCCTCATCTACCTAGTACATACTCCGTACATACAGTTAGATGGCCTGGCCTAGCTCCCTGGTACCTGACCTGGCTGCCATGGGCATGGCATGACATATAGCATGGCATGGCATTCACTGGGGGGGTGTGGGGGGGGGGGTGCCCCAACGGAGTGCGCCAACGCCTCATCTACCTAGTACATACTCCGTACATACAGTTAGATGGCCTGGCCTAGCTCCCTGGTACCTGACCTGGCTGCCATGGGCATGGCATGACATATAGCATGGCATGGCATTGTGGCAATTCGCCAAAACAAAAGCCACGGCGGCCGGTCAAGCTGCTAAACTGCTAAACTGAATGGACTAGTACTAACTAACTAACTAATTGGTTGTACCTTCTTTGTACTACTCCGTTCTTTGTAGCAATGCGGAAGTGTGTGCGTGCATGCGCGCAAAGGCGCAAGTTGTGAGTGGATGCCCCCCCCCCCAAGAGCCCTCCGAACGCAAGGTCCATCCGTAGAAGAGAGGGTGTGGATGCGATGGTTAGTGTGCTTGAACGACAAAAGACAAAAGCCAGTAGCACGAATGTGCAATCCAAAGGCGGCTGTTTTTTTCTTCTTTTTTTTTCTCTTTCGGTTGTACTCATAAGTTGGCAGACACGGAAGTGGGAGGGAAACGGTGTTGCTCGATACCTTTGATGCCTTGGCCCCGACGCCATACAAGAAATTGCTTGGGCACCAGGTCATCTATAGGCAGAAAGAAGAATTCTTCATCTTCTTTGTGCTTGTACGTCCATGACTTTGGCTCCATCCCACAGCGTCATGGTCCAAATTCTTGCAATGGTCATATCAAGGAGTACGGAGTACTACCAAGTAGATACTGTAAGAGTTTAGTAGCCAGAGAGACGGTACAGGGCGCAATGTCGAGTCCGAATTTCTCGTTCTAAAGAAACAGGAAGACAGACAGACAGACAGACAGACAGACAGACAGAGCTGGCAGCGGATAGCAAGGGGGTCTAGCCGTGACATGTCCGTCGCTTCGTCTTGTCTTTCCCCCCACTCCTGACGAGATTTTGGTCAGAGGTAGCGAGGCCTTGTCCACGATCCGCCCTGAAGCGGAGATGGGTGTGACCGCAGTAAGCGGTGTTGCCGCGGCTCCGCCTACTCGGCTAGTACTAAGTCTTGATACGTTTACGAGTTCTCCGTACAAAGTTAGAAGAAGTAAGTATTAGATATCACATTTGCCTGGTACTACTCACTGCTGGCCCGTAGTGGTAGTGGTAGGGTACGTAGGAGGAGGGAGCGCAACGCACGCGCGGAACCGCAAAAGCCTGTTCCGTCTTTCCAAGCCGTCTGGCCCGTTCTTCTAGCGTTCTTTTTCTCATCGTCGGCGCACTTGTACGAGTCAAGATATGATACTACAAGTAAGTAGTTATTAGCATCTGCCATACAAAGTACGGAGTTGGTATCAAAGTCGGCCCGTGACCAACTGCTCTCTCATCATCAATCGCTATTATCAATCCCGAGTTCGAGTACATGACAACTTTGGTGATTGATTGTATGAATAAGGAGAAATGATAATACATTGTCTTAGTCATATGTTATCTAAAAATCAGCAAGGTAAGAGAAGGAAGACGAAAAAAAAAAAAAGAACTACGGGGGCTTTTTAGAGTGGACAAGGGCTTGAGATATCCTCACAAAGCACTAGGATGGGTGCTAGTGCTACCATTTACTAAGATGCCCAATGTGCTTAAATAATCGTTGTCATGATGTTTCTAAAGTTGGCACTGCTGCAGAACTCTAGGTAGCGCCAACAAGTCCCAGGTCACTTCACTCATTGTCACGGTTGCCTCATCTTTCGCCAATAGGCAGGCAGTTTTTGTTGGTTCTCTATTCTCCCTCTTTTTTATTCTTCTTCTTCTTCTTACATATATTTCCCCGCCTCAAACCTGCGCACAGAGCACTTGTAAAACCAATTTGCCTTCTCTGGGGTTCGTGCCAAACAGGGGATCGATCGAGCTGGAAACGCTTCATACAGTACAAGTACAAGTATTTATATCTCCTTTTGCTTCCTACGGTATGAAGCACTCTGTTTGTATTTCGTAATATACTGTACATGATCTCGCAGTGCTATTTTGCAGTCT
>JACBYL010001046.1:0-51019 GCA_015266385.1 Trichoderma oligosporum | reverse complement strand
AGAAAAAAAAATTCCAAAAAAAAATCAAAAAAAAATCAAAATAAACCGTTTTACGCATTGCTGATACTCTTTCCCTTTTTCAGGCGTTATTCCTCGAGCGGCCGCTGCCCTCTTTGAAAAGTTGGATGTTCAGAACGGAGCAGCAACAAATAACGGCACAATGAGGAGCGCGAGCAGCTTTAGATCCCCTCGTGGATATGGACAACAGAGTAGCCTGGGCGATCGAAATTGGGCCATGACGGCGACATATGTCGAAATCTACAACGAGACGCTCCGAGATCTTCTTGTTGCTGATTCCACACCACTGAATGATCGAACATCAGTCGCGATTCGAGAAGACGTCAAGGGCAATATTATTCTCACAGGCCTGCACCAGGTTGACATTACTTGTGTTGATGACCTTCTCAACGCCCTCGAATTTGGTTCCTCAATTCGCCAAACAGATGCTACGGCCATCAACGCCAAATCCTCTCGCTCCCACGCCGTCTTTTCGCTTAACTTGGTCCAGCGGAAAAACAAGCTTTCGAATTCTGACAAACGTCACTCGATGCCGATAGAAGCCATGAGTGGTCAAGACGTCTCTGTGACGACTGATAGCAAGCTGCACTTTGTTGATTTGGCTGGTAGTGAAAGACTAAAGAACACGGGTGCCCAGGGCGAGCGCGCAAAGGAAGGAATTTCTATCAATGCTGGATTGGCAGCACTGGGAAAGGTTATTAGTCAACTTTCGTCTCGAAACGCTGGGGCCCACGTGTCCTATCGCGATTCTAAGCTCACTCGACTCCTTCAAGACTCACTGGGTGGTAACGCCATTACCTACATGATTGCTTGCGTTACACCGCCGGAATTCCACCTCAGCGAAACTCTGAATACGGTTCAGTATGCTCAGCGAGCCCGTGCTATCCAGTCGAAACCTCGAATTCAGCAGGTGGAAGAAGGAGATAAGACGGCCATCATTGAGCGACTGAAAGCCGAAGTTGCCTTCCTGCGAGATCAAATTCGCAGCGCTAACGGACAAACTGACCCCCCACGCAGTGCTAATAGGTCCACCGAGAGATCAGAGAGACAAAACGAACGGGAGGTGGAACTCCAGAACCAGCTGCTGGATACGCAAGAAAACTACACTGCTTTGAGCCAACGTCATGCTCGTCTGATTGCTGAAATGGCTAGAGCCCAAGAGAGCGAATCCGAGCGCTATCGCCAACTAGATGACCTTCAGGGGGAAAACGCGACAGATCGATTGAACCGCTCAAACTCATTTGCTCAAGCGGTCGAGCAGGTCGTTCTCGAATACGAAAAGACCATCCAGTCACTGGAACAGTCTCTGTCGAGCACACGAGCTACCTTGTCCAACACAGAAACAAATCTGCTTGAGAAGGAAACCAAGTGTGCTTATGTCGAGACCATCAACACCCAACTACAGTCACGACTGCAAAAGCTCATGGACCGTGAAGCGAACACTGAAAATTATCTTCATGACTTGGAAAGTAAGCTGGATGGGCACACCAGTGGAGAGGAGAAGAACGCGACCATTATTGTTGAGCTGCGTAAAGAAATCACCCGTATACGCGAGAATGAAGCCGGATGCGAGGACTACATTTCGACGTTGGAAGAACGTCTTGCCGAAGCCGATCAAGATGCCGAGCTTATGCAACGAGAGATTGAGCGACTTGAGCAGGTTATCGAGAGACAGAGGAGTCTAGGCAAACTAGATGCTTTGCTTCACGAGCTTGACCATGTTGACGAGTCTAAACTGCCCGACACTGACGATGAAATGAATGGTGAGGCGGTGGATCGCCACGACCAAGCTGAAGAGGGCAATGGCCGAGATGACGTCGATGAAGATGCGAGGTCGAAGCTCGCACCTGTCGTGGAAAATGAAGAGGATGCCATTGATCAGGACAGCCAGACTCCAAGGGCCATTCCTCAACAGCCTAACCGCGGCGAGGGGCAGAACCAGGCCTCCGCGCAGAACAAATTTGTCGCAGATAAGCTCGAATTGGTGACTCGGGAGCTTTTTGGTCTTCGAGCCGAGCATGAAACGACGGTTCATGATTATGGCAGGCTGCACTCCAAGTATGAAGAAGCTATGCAAAAGATATCAGAGCTTCAGGGTACTCTTGACGAGGCTCGCTATCCCAGCCATGTTCGCCACTCTGTCATTTCTGTTGATGCGGCGACTGAGACACGGCCCGACTCTTTCCAGTCTTCCGAAACAAGCGACGCAAAGGATGATATCAGAGCTTCCATTCCCCGATCTCTCTCCTCTGAGCTCTCTTCTGTTATTGGCTCGCCGATAACTGCTGAGACTACACACCTTGACCTAGAATCTGAAGACGATACGGTCACTGCTAAGCCTACATCATCAGTCGAGGATCTGACGAAGGAGCAGCATGAACGTAACGAACAGAACGAGGAGAACGAGCAGATCGAACAAAACGAGCAAAACGAACAGAATGAGCAGGATGAGCAGAATGAGCAGAACGAGCTGAATGAGCTGAACGAGCAGAATGAGCAGAATGAGCAGCTCGTCGCAGAATTAGAAAGGCTTAGAGTTTTGGCGGAAGAGAAAGAGAATGCCGAAAAGGAATTGGCCCTGAAGTATGCTCAGCTTGAGTTGAAGCACAACGAGACGCTGGATATGGTTGAGGAGCTCAAGACAGAAGTGACCAAAGCTAGAACTGTTGACAATGGCCCCCGAGTTATCCGCCGGAAGTCGAGTCAAAATCTTCTTGCTGTGGATCGTGCCCAACGGTCGTTTGCCTCATTGAGGAATCTTGCAGCGGAGAATTTTGAAGGAAAGCCTGAGACTCAGCAAACGTTTGAGATTAACTTGAATGCAGCCATGCACGAACTTCAGACTCGCAGCGAGCGAATTCAAGAACTCGAATCTGACATTGCCGTAGCCAAGAAGGAAATGGAAAGCAAGATGGCTATTATCTCGGGCTTAGCACGTGAACGTTCCAGCTTAAAATCTAGCCCTGTGGATATGTCCATGGTTGCCACTCTGCGTGTCCAGCTTGAACAAAGCGAGAGGCAGCTGTATGACATGCGAGAGGCTCATGCCACGCGTGAGAGAGAGCTAACAGGCGAAGTCGAGACACTCCGCAAATCCGTGGCGTCTACTCCCACCAGAGAGTTCACGCCGACTGATGAGGAAGAGGCTGATATACCTTACTCTGAAAGGGTTTCTACGCTGCAGGCAGAGCTGGCCGGTTGGGAAAGCAAGCACCATACCGCCTTGGAATCTATGCGAAATACTGAGAAGGATATGCAGGCCACTATCCGGCAGTTGGAATCTCAAGTTGAGACTGCTCATGCTCAGCTAGCCGAATCCCAATCCCGTGCTGCTGCCGACAGAGAAGCCAATAGAGATGCTGAAGCAGCCATGGAAGAAGTACACAGGCAGCAAGAGCTCATCGACTTCCTGCGCGGAGAAATTGACGAGTACAAAGCCGTAATTAACAGCAATGCTACCAAGGTGGCTGAGCTTGAGGCTCTCCATCGCTCTGCTCGAGCAGCGATGGATGACATGTCCAAGGTCCACAGCTCTGTCACGGCTGAGACGGCTGCTCGCCATCAGGAGCTGTCTACTAAGCTGGAGGAGCTGATTGCAGGTCATGAGGATGCCACAAAGGCGCACCAAGAGGAAATGGAGGCGCTGAGGCAGAGCCACGCCAAAGAGCTTGCAGAGCTGAGAAGCCGTGAGCAGAACAGTTATGAGCAACAAGTAGAGGTGCTCTTGACTGAACACTCGGAAGCCATTCTGAAACTGGAGACAGAGCTTGCTCAGTCTAGAGATGAATTGACAAGAGTGGCAACCCAGATCGCTGCCGTCTTTGGTGCAGAGCTGCCATTGGAGAAATTAGGCGAGCGGATTGAGGCTCTCGTTGCTGATCAAAAGACGTTTGCCGGGGAGCGTAAGAAGATGGGTGAGCTTACGTCGCATGTGACAGAGCTTTCTTCTATCAACACTTCGCTTGTTCAAGATCTCGAGGCTGTGAAGACGGCTATTGCTGGCATGCTCCCCAACAGCACAGACGCCGCGGCTGGACCTCTAACGGATCAGCTCGCTGCTGTCAAGGCCAAGGTGGAAGATCTCGACGGCCGCAACAAAAAGAATTCTCGTCTTATCGAAGAGCTCGAGGAGCAGCTGCAGCATAATTTTGATGAGGTCCAGACAACTAATAACCGCCTGAGTACGCTACAGTCGGAGCGTAACGCTCAGCTTGAAGAGGCAATTGCCGCACGATCAAAGCTCCAGTTCGAATTGGAAACAGTCCGCGAGGAATATGCTGTTCTTCAGGTAAGACTACTCTTCCCTTTATCTTTTTCTTGATACATGTATTTTTTTTTTAAAAAAAAAATCCTGGTTTTTTTTTTTTTTTTTTTTTTTTTTTTTTGGTTGCGGATGAAGTGTAGTAAACAGCAATATGATTGATGAATGAGTCCAGCTAACACTTAGCCAACAGGCCAAATACAACGAGATGGCGAAGGGAGATGTCAAACGATCCGACTCAAACTCGACGATTCGCAAGAGCTCCTCCCATACTTCGCTACCTTCGCCCCCCCCTTCAGTTCCTCTGCCGCCACTACCGAACGGCGCTGCCGCTAATGGCGTGCCCACCTCTCCTACATCAGCACGTCCTCCTAGTAAAGACAATTTCAATATCTCTCAAGTTACCGAGGATCAAGAGGCTCGCATTCGTGCCATCGAGAAGCACCTCACTGCCGAGCGCCAACTGACGCAGACTCTGGAAGATGCACTGAGCGACTTAGAGAAGCAGTCAAAGAAGGTCAAGGCAGATGCAGATGCTTGGAAGAAGCGTGCTCAAGAGCTTGAGGCTGAGGTGAAAGAACTGAAGGAGAGACCGGCCGACCAGTCGCAAGACAGCCGATGGAGTATGCAAGCAGTGGAAGAGGAGAGAAGGAAGAGACAAGCGGCGGAAGCAGCCCGGAAGCAGCTGGAAGAGAGAATGCAAGCCATCAGCAAGAGCAAGAAGAAGAAGGGAAGCCTAAATTGCTTCTAAGAGACGCTCATGATGAACGCAACGCAACTGTAGGGCATGGAAAACTGCAGGACTATACCCCAACTTTGCGCCTCGCAGGAACTCACTGCATCTTGCAGCGATTCGCTTTTGGATCATTTTCCCATTTAATTACGATAAAAACCTCCTTATGTTGAACCTTTCATGAACTCGTCTTTGTCTCATGATGCTCTTGTCAGTGTCTCTGACTCCCAAGATTAAAAAAAAAAACATTAATATCTTATCCTGGTATTGCCTGCTTTCTTTTTCTTCTTCTTTTGGTTTCACTCAGCACAGCCAGGAGTTTTTGATCCGGTTTTTTTTTTCCCTCTTCTTTTTTTTTGGTTCTATTTCTGAAGCGAGCAATATACTACTTCGTCCGCACAATGCTGGATGGTTGTTGTATGTCATGATGCGTGTTGTTTTTATCTACAATTTTTTTTTCTTTATTTGTTTGTCGGCCTACTGTATAGTGCAAGGAGGGCAACTATTATTTTTATGTTGATAACGCGGGACGTGTGTCAAAGATGCAAAGGTGTAGTCGATGCTGGAGGAAGTTATTCAAGACTGCAGGGATCACCATGTTATGAGACTTGGAGTTGATGTGATGGAATGGACTTTGTAGATTATTACATGTACTTTGTAGATGGTTCTCTTTTCTTTTTCTTTCAAGTGCTGAATGCAACAAGTGCCAATATGGCATGCATGGGTGTAAGAGTGAGAAGAGTTTGATATGAGTTTGCAGTGATTTAAAATCTTACCCTGGCTTGGTGATGTGGACTCTGCAAGTTGAGCTTTGTCCGCCGCCAATCGATGGTGTTTTGCCCTACTTTTATGTCGAATGTATATTGCTCTCTCTCTCATATGCATTGAAAAGGGGAATAATTGAGATTCCTAATCAATACACCTATTTCGGCAAAGAGCAGATGTAGAAGCTATTTAGGTGTTTCTCATATAGGTTATCTTGTGATGGTCGAAAGGTTCTACAGGGTTGATGACGCTATAGATGACTGACTATGAACAATTAAACAATTGGTTATATACAAGTCATTGCAAGCATTAAACCAGCAACAGCAAGTCCTTTCTGTTCTCTGAAATGAATCATGTCTTGCTTACGCATGCACTATATAGTTCTATGGAGTAGAGTCTAGTAAGTTACTAAGACAAAAAAGAAAGCAAACCACCCCCACCGAAATTGCTTTCTTCTCGGATTCACGCTCATCTCCACTGCAACTTTTTCTATTATATGTTTCAATGCAGCAACAACTCTTCTCAGATACTGCTCGTTATTGATTGCACAAAAAATTGCATTCTCTAAGCAAAAAAGATGGCTCGCTCAGACGAAGCTCAAGCTTTCTTCCATGCGGTCTATTCTGCTGCACAACAAATTCCTTACGGGAAGGTGACTACTTATGCACATATTGCATATCTTGTGGGCACGCGTATGTATTGATCTCCAAGATGACAAAGAAAAAAGAAGATGAGGAAATTCATTCTTATCAATCTGAGAAGAATAATGAATTATACGTTTTGAGATGAGGATAATTGCTGATGTGGAGGGTATGAGGGAGAATGCAGCACAGCGGCCGAGACAAGTGGGGATTTGTATGAAGCATTTATCGGAGGATGAAGAGGCGGCATTTAACAGCTCGAATGTGCCATGGCAGAGGGTCATTAATTCTAAGGGAGGAATATCACCAAGGTGAGTGAGTTTATTGATTAGTTTATGAATGAGCACACAGAGGCGCACATACACATGTATGTATGTGTGTCTCTCTATCAGTGTATGAGTGCGTGTGTGCCAGCATATTACGTGATGAGATGGACATTTAACTAGCAAGTCATCTAGATCACAACCCTCGGGCGCAACAAATCAAGCCACAGCGCTGCAGAATGAAGGCGTGGAAGTGACGAGGAGTGCAATGGGGGAATATACAGTTGATTTGGAAGTGTTTGGATGGTTTCCGGAGGAGTTGGAGGAGTGATTCTGATTCTCTAGATAATTTGATATTCACTGGGATTTTTCACATAGCTTGGCCTTTCTTTTTTGATTTGACTTTACAGAGCTTCTTAAATAAACGTGTATATTCTCGTGAGAGAAAGACAAATACAATTTGGTTTTTTTTTGGTGGTTCCATCCATAGCATATACGGTTGCTGCCTCTTTGAAAGCGTACAACGTCTTACATACTCGTATGTCCGTCTGTCCATTCTCAGTGTTGATGTACCTCCAGCATTAGAGATATTTTCTCTCCTCATTCTCGAATTGCTTATTTTCAGATTCAACTTCAACTACAAATTCACATCCACATTCATATCCTCAGCCCCGTTGCTATTCTCTCCTTAAACAGCTTGAAAGCCCGTTGGGTTGGAGTTAGTATGAGCCACAGCCACTCCGCTGTCTCGCTGCCCATCTTGCATTGTTGGCGACAGCTGTGAATTCCTATCCCCGTTAACACTATTTTTATACGCCCTGTCATTTGGCTCAGCAAAGCCGCCAGCCGTCTTCCTGTCAAAATAGTCATCGTCTTGGCCCGGATTGGCAGTGTGATATTCCATCCACTTGAGCGTGCTATAGACCACCCAAGCGAGAACGGCACCCAAAAATGGGCCAAGCCAATAGATCCACTGGTACCCTGTAAAGTCGGTGACGACTGCAGGGCCAAATGATCGAGCTGGGTTGATGGACGTTCCGGTGAAGTTTGTGCCACACAAGTGAGCGATGAAAACGGCCAAGCCAATGCCCAAGGGAGCCAGAAACGTGGCTCGGTGTTTCTCCACAGCAAGAAAGTATACAGTGATGACGAGCTGTGATGTGAGGAACATTTCAATGAATAAGCCTCGAGAGATGCTGGTGCCGGACGTAAGCTTGTTGGCCACGAGGAGGGGTCCTGGCAAGAGAGCATCGCAGACTGCTGCGGCTGCAATAGCGGCGACGAGCTGCGTTGGGAAGATGAGGAGACCTCGAAGAGGCTTGACAGCACCGACGAGGACAAGCCCAAGCGTGACCTGCGGCTGAAATCAGTTTGTCTGAACAAAGAAAGTCATGGTATCAGGAAGTGACGAGAAATGTGTGAATATAATACTCACAGCAGGGTTAAACATTCCGCCGGTAACACGATAGAATATCCAAACGTTGACGGCCAATGCGGTCCCAAAAGAGGCAGCAATGTACATTAGACTAAATGGGAACAGGGGCGCATCCGGATTCCCTGGTGAATTATTATCAATGGCAGCCTGTGTGCCAATGAAGGACATGAGGAGGAACATGAAGGTTCCGCAGAACTCGCCGAACATGACAATGATTTCATTGCGAACCCTGTCAGAGATGCAAGTGGCGCGACGCATGTTGGATTGCTTTGTATTAAGATGTTGTCTCTGGATGGACTTGATCAATATTCACGTATCGTTGTATGAGAGGAAAACAAGAAATCAGGAAAAAAGATGAGGCATGGGGCTTCAGCTTCGTCTTCACTGACATATATATATATACACAGATATATATTTCGGTCTCGCGTGATACAGCCGAGGTGTATCGCTACCACCAGCAGCCCAAGGTAAATACCATACACTTTCTCCTCTTCTCCCCGTCTCCATGTCCGTGCTTCCGTCAAAGTTTTACAAGAGCTACTCAAAATTCCTTGTAGCATACCGAATCCTGACATTCCCCATCAATGGAAAACTTTCTCTTGGCTCAAACTCAGTTACGGACTGGTTTCTTCTCTTTATCCAGGAAAGGCCTTCGTCAGAAAGGGGTCCACATGGACTAAAAAAGATTGAGGAGGTAAGATTAGCATTTTGGCGGACATGGCACCGGCTATGGCGTATATAGAGATGGACCTCTGGTAGTTTTGTGTCCATAAGATTCAAGCTATGACAAGTCTTCGTATCCAGCTCGGTCGGCGGGAGTAACAGTACCGGTCTTGAGTTGTCTGCTCACTTGTTGGGAGGTACGAAGACAAAGGTCGGCGAGGTAGAGATACAAGAGATCCTTCCGCTTAAACTGAGATATATCTGCGATGCGTAGAATCTGGCAATCGGTGGTTGCACTAATGGACGAATGGCGCATTATGAATCACTAAAGAATAGTACTCATTGTAAAGAAAGAGGCAATCACAAGTATACCCGACCAAGATTAAACAAGCTGAAAACAGCTTGTCTTGTTCAATATTGGCGTCTCATCTCCCCATAGTTGCCTTGAGATCATATCCCTACGACAACGCAGCCCAACACAGCAAAGACTCATTAAAAATTTGAAAGTCTCTGCGAGATTGAACCCTGATCCTAGTTTGGCAACACCCAAAGCGGCGTCGGCTTGTTAGTCAATAACGATCGCCCAATTGGCGTCGATTCAGCTGGATTGTTCTCCAAAGCCAAGCCTTGCCTGGCTTAAGCTGGAGATCCCGCATCCGTGTTTTTAAGTTTTGTATCAGGCGCAGCCACAATAGCCCGGGGATTCCGGATCGTGCTGATCCATGCCCCGGGCTATCTCTGAGAGTCAATTGTCTATTAGCTGCTGCTTGACGATTATTGCTTTTGCACGGAGTAAACCGGTCTTACATAATACGAAGTGCCCTACCCTGAGCAGCTGTCGTTGCTATCATTCTCTTTGTCAAGCTGCTACCAGCCTGGCAGCTGCTGGACGATGCACCCCCGGAAGAAGAGACTGCCGATTTGGGTGAATGGCTCTAGGCAATCGTAAAGTAGGCGGAAGAATTGTAGTGATTGTGTAGTCAGTTAGTCCTCACAATGACACAAAGCATCTGGGATCTCAATGGAGATCGGGGCGACCAAAGTTTTATCTGGCCCTAACTTATGTTGCTGATCTACAAACGAGGAAAAAAAGTCCTTGAAAGCCAATGACGGGTTGGTATTGCGCCGCAAGTGAAGCCTCATATACGCCATGGCGTGCCGCCTCTTACCTTTCTCCAAATGCGGAGGAAGAATCCAGAGTAAAAAAACATCACGTAATATAAATCATTGCAGCAGACATAAAATCAATTGGATATCCTAGGTGGGGATGAGTACACACAATGATGAAAGCAGTTTTTTATTCAAAGGTCGTCTTTGTCATCATTCCATCATTAATCATTAAACATGCTAGTTTTCATACTCAAGTATACTTGATGTCGCCATCGATTGGGCGAGGCCCGCTGTCTGCGTAAGACGGAGGAAGAGAAACAGGCGGATATGTTTCTTCATGTGCTGGCTGTCCTTGACCTTGAGGATGATGACCTTGAGAGGTTTGCTGCCCTTGCACAGTAGGAGGCTGCTCATGGGATGATGCCTGTAAAGCCCCTGCCTCAGCCCCCTTCAGAACGACGAATAGTGTTTGTGCTCCCACTGGCCACATTCCAGGCGGGCCTTGGGGTGGGACTTGGCCCTTTAGAATTTGATCTACTGAGACACTTTGCCCGTAAAAGGCAGCGTTGGCATCTTTTCGCTCGGCTACTACGGTGCCGTCAACACGAATGCCAGCGTAGAAGCCTCGCGACTTGACATATGAAAATACTGGCTTGGCTGCGCTGGCGCTGAGACTGCGCCTGTGGCTCTTCTTGTCTGCTGCATCGATTGGCTGAAGATTTTGCTGCTGTTGATTCTGAGCATGTGAATCGTCGCCTTGTGACAGAGGACGACCCTCATTTCTGCCACTTCCCTTGGAATCCAAAGATGTGCCAAAATCGACAGCGGCGCCAGCGCCGTAAGGACCTGCCACTACAGCCAAGTCACTACCAAGGCTCACCCGAGTATTAGTAAAGGCAGCGAGAGCCTCTCTGCTATTGATAACACAGACACAATCATAAATATCGAGGCCAATCTGAAAACCGCCGCCGACAGAATGCAGTTGAATGCCCGAAGGAGGACTCCAAGATCCATCAGGCAAGCGTGCGATGAGGATTCCCGAGCCCGTTTCGCCAGATACTTGGAAACCGGCGCGAAGTGTAGTAAAGATGGCAAGCCCAACTGCCTTGGAGATGACCTTGGGTGGGATCGTAACGATTACACGGTTTTTAGGCTTCTCCTTGGTGGGATCGATGACTCTATCCGTTGACTCGATAGCGTTGGGGTCGGTCGAGGTGGGAAGCGATGTCCCATTGGGATCAGCATAGACTCCCTTTTCTGTTGCAAAGTTAGTAAATGAAGCCTCAGATATTTTGTACTGCTGAGTGTTACTTACTGCAAAATGCCTTGAGGATCGTTGCGGCCTTTTCACACTCCTTGTCTAGTGTCTCAGGGAGGAAGCTTTGGCTGCCAAGCTTATGCGCAATACTGTTGATGGGCGCGGCGGCCTTCATTCCCAATGCAGAAAGGCGCTCGCCCCAGCCGACCTTATGATGTCCATGTTCGTCACCGGATGCATGCTGCTGTTGGGGCGACGGAGGCTGTTGCTGCTGGTGCCCTTGCGCTAAAGGCTGATACGCAGAAGGACTATGAGATTCGTCGATAGTGTTTGACGGCGGCGGCGCAAAGACGGGATTCGCAGGGTTGTATGCGGGGATGGAGTAGCCAGAGGCCGGTTGAGGCTGCTGGACTTGAGGATTATGTGTATTTTGCTGGCCAGGCTGTTGGCCAGGCTGCTGCGAGACGTCTTGAGGTTGGTATTGCGTCTGAGACTGAGGTGGGAGTGGTGGTGGCGGCGGAAACTGCTGTTGTTGGGTTAGTTGATGCTGTGCCTGTCCTGGCTTCTGATCGGACGGCTGGTTCTGTTGCTGATAAGAATCTTGAGGAGGATATGACTGTGTATCAGATTGCTGTGGTGGTGGAGGAAACTGAGGATACGACTGTTGCTTTTGTTGAGAAGGAGGAGGCCCAGGTGGAGGAGGAGGGAAATATTGACCCTCTGGAACCTGATTCTGCTTCTCCGAATTGGACATTGTTCTTGAAAGGGTCTGAATAAAACTAATTTTCAAATTAGATATGGACTGGTGGTGTTTTCTAATCCTCTTAAACTTGCATAATGATGGTATCGAGACTGAGAACGCATGTTGCAGGGGAGATGAACCAAGCTTTAGCGGGGGAATCACTGACGACATATATGGTGACTAAGCCAAGGATGGATCTATTCCCGCAGAGAGTGTGCATCACGAGCCCTTGTATGGAGTATCAGTGATCAGAATCATTCTTTAGCTACGATCTTGTAAAGCAGCTGCAGAGCGAAAGATATGCCCTCGCTATGCTGCTGTTTTTTTTTTTTTTTTTTTTTTTTTTTTTTTTTTTTTTTGTTTTTTTTTTTTTTTTTTTTTTTTTTTTTTTTTTTTTTTGAAAACCTGGCGTTGCTGATATCGCATCGATTAATCACACTGCACACCTGGCTATTAGAGGCTTGGCTGGTTATTGAGATCCCATGTTTGGCATTCTAAGCGCCATATCCTCACTCTTTTTCGGCGCCCAGTTTCTCAGTGTCCCCAACGTCGTTAATATCTTACATGACGAAAATGAGAAGAGATAGAGTGACTAAATTCAATGTTTAAATACAGTAGAGTTGGCCACCGACTACCGAGTTGGACTGTCGGCTAGATAGATAACTGAGGTGAAAGACGAGTAAGCCTGTTGCCAGCGTTTGAGGCTTATAATAGATACACCTTGGAATCAGCCTTACTGAAAGCCTCATCAAAAATAAGATGAAGCGCTTAAATGAGATGAGAATGTCTTAATTTAAATCATAGAGTTACTTATACGATGCTTTCTTTAAAGCAGAGCTGACAATTAAACGGCCTACAATTAGCTTACATAGAACTTCATTACTTCCACATTTCCCAATGAAGGCGATATCGCTCTCACACCAATAGTAAACATGATTGAATACGGAGTACATCCCAGCTTCAATACTCGATGAATAGATCTTCTATTAACATCCAATACCTGGATCAAAATTGGACTGCAACGGCACCTATAATGGCTATTAGCCTTGGCGGATTCGCCGACAGGCATCCTTCAAGCCGCCATAAAGACCAAGTTCTAGAACCGCATTGGAAAAGAAGGCATCAAAGAAAACGCGGGCGGTAACACAAGTCAGCTAGTCCCTCTACTATGTCTACTCTGTATGTGTTATACACGTATATAATACCTTACCTCGTAGCATGGTTTTCAGTACTCCGTACACGGGTATATGATAAGGAAGCCAATCATAACACATGTCATCTTGGCGCGGGGCTCCATCATCGTGCATTTTGATGTGATTACCTCTACATTAGTACCCAATCCTTCTGTGATAACATTGATAACATGTATGCTCTATATATATGCTCCGTATGTCGTTGATTCTCGTTGATCTCGGAAGATTCGGCCAACTCCCTCACCATCAGTGTCAGCTGCAAAAATGAAAGACGAATCTACCCTTTCTCTTCCCCGTATTCTTTGCATCCACGGCGGCGGCGTCAACGACGAAGTCTTCCGCCTCCAATGCCGTGCTATTATTACACGCTTAGGAAACCGATTTCGATTTATATTCGCCAACGCTCCATGGGAATGTAAAGCACATCCGACAGTTGTCGCTGTCTTTGGTGATCTCGCGCCATTTCGCCGGTGGCTGCGCTTCGAGGACGGACAAGAAGAGATTGATTCGGCAATAGCCGCCGAGAAGATTATACAACATTGTTCTAAGGCAATGGAAGAAGACGACGGCACAGGGGCCTGGGTGGGCTTAATGGGCTTTTCTCAAGGTGGTCAGATTGCCGCGAGCCTGCTCTGGGCACAGGATCACATCGAAGATGAAGCTAAGTGGCCTCTGCCAGGCATCAAGTTCCGATTCGGCGTCATCATGGCCAGCCCCGCGCCCGTGGTCAACTTGGACCTATCTGGGACGCTACCCAAGCAGCGCTTCATTCTTAACGCTGATGAAGCGAATCATACGTTCAAAGACTGGCCCTCTGAGAGTGAAACAAACAGTGATGCGCACCTCGTCTTAACGCCAACGCTACATGTCCATGGGCTACAGGATGCAGGCATTAGACGTCACATCCGATTGCTAGAAGAGTATTGCAAGCCAGGGACGACAAAGCTGGTGGAGTGGGATGGGGACCACAGGCTTCCGATTAAAACAGGCGATGTGGAGAGTGTAACCAGCAGAATTTTAGTATTGGCCAAGGAGACAGGCGCCTTATAGAGTAAATCTATTAGATCATTACAGTACAAGCAAGCGAACAAGGGCTAAAAAAGGAGGATGCTGACGTATAGAATTAGAAGGTTGAAGGAGGCATAAGTGAGATGAGCTACGTATTAAATGTGAAATAATGCTAATCAATTTGAGTCTTGTTAAACAATCAGCCTAGTCGATGCAGCTATTCACTGCATATCTCTTCTTTCTCTTTCAATTCTACTATTTACGCGATACTTAAATATGTGAGAGAAAAAAGTCATATTACTGAGTCAGACATGCTGCTACACGCTCTAAAAAATCCATCCTTCGAAGAATCAAGTCCTCTAAAAAAGAGTTCCATCTCCATCAATCAATATCGGGCTGGACCTAGTCTCTGGCCGATACTTGGCCGCCAGCTCTCTACCACTTTTCCAAGAGCCAGCTTCTAGTAGCTGTGGGAGAGAGAGTGATACGCCTTGTGGTGCCAAGATGTCATTCACGAGCTTGTGCAGCTTATCCAAGAGAGCAACAGTCATGGCTCGCCACTCTACAATTACATCCCCAGTGGAGGAGAAAAGCGGCAAATTTTGACCTGAAGCTTCAAGACCTTTGGTTAGAATCTCGGGCTTTAATTTTAAAACACCCATATCGACAAATAATCCGCCGTTGCGATACTCAGGCAGGCCGGTTCCTTTCTCGATGTTGACCCATTTCAGACCCAAGACTTTCATAAACGGCACGGTGAGAGAGTATCCAAGCCATTGTGTGAGCTTATGGAAAGGATGAATTCCAGAGGCTGGATCCTCGCTGTTACCGGAGCTATCTTGAAGGATACGTAGAGGCCATGCGTCTCCAATGGGCTCGCCGTTGATCCGTGGGCGGTTTGACGGCCATGTAGGAAGGAGAATACGCTGCAAAACTTTCCAGAGAGCTTCATAGTCAAGGTCCTTGTCTGGGCCATCCTTGAGTAAAAAATCTAGAAAGCATTAGATGATGAGCTTTATTTCGAACAATGGGAAGAATATAAAGACGACCTACCAACAAGCAGACCAGGTCGGCCGGTTTCACCGAAAATCTCTGGGATAGAAAGAAGCGACTTTCCAAAGTTCTTCAACAGCTCAACTCTAGAAGCAGCACCAACAATTGGATTTTTGGGGCTAAGCTGGAAGTGATGAGAGAAGACATCTTCCGATAACTTGTTAAGAGCATGCCCTACAAACAAACTTCGTTAGCCAAACATGTCAATACTCCCAGAATATTGCTCCAAGATCATTACCATCTACAGCTGCCTTATTTCCGTCATTAGCCAAGCTAAAAGCTCCATTTATGAACATGTAAAATGAGGCTACTGCAGTGCCTTCACTGCGACCATAAGACCTGTCGCTCTCAGGTTCGCGAAATGCCCACGTGTCGCCCGCTCCAGCATCAAGCAGGACAGACACGAAGAAAAGATCGATGAGGCGTCGAGTGATTTCTATATCATCTACCTGGTCATCACGCCATTTCTGGATCAGATTCTCCAGTCGTAGGACGCCTCCAACATTAAAATGACCCCATCTCCCATGGGGAGGAATCTCTGCATATCGGTCAGGGCCAAAGTCTCGCTGTATTCTATTAATTACCCTGCCGTCTAAGTGCATTGATGTACTATGCACTTACAGAGATGACACCAACAACAAATTCTGCTGTTGGTATCAATCGTTCCTCATCGTATATAAAGTTGTTTAGGCCTCCTTTTTGGGCTGCTTTAAAGACGATTTGCGAACGCTCTCGGACTGCCTGAAGGCTCTTGAGATACTCGACATCAGATGTAAGATTAGTCGCCATGATGAATACTTTGCGGCACCTACACCAACTATTTAGAGAAAGAGGTCCCAAAATGGATGAAGCAAGATTCATCTGCTCTCCCAATTCCAACCCAACCATCCCCAGATGCCCCGCTAGATCTTAGCCCGCTGTCTCTCCCCCGCAATGCCGAGCGGCGGAGCTTGCCGAGCGAGACCGGACGCTGCCGGTGACGCTGAAATTGGAGCTAATACGGGCTTATCGAGCCGCGAAATGATCATTAAAATCACCTCCGTTAAGGAAATTAGAAAGACATAAAAGGAGAAGGACCATAATAAACGAGGATGAAAGCTTGAATTATCGTTAATGCTAAAAGGTGGAATCAAAAGAAATATGGAATATTGGCACGATGAAAAAAGGTTTTGAATGGGAAAAGAGGTGGTATTAGGTAGTCGCGGCCCTTTTTTTTTTTTAATCAAACATTCAACTTATATCGTAGTCGTAATAAGTAGAGGAACTGAGCCTTTTATTATTATTCTCCATGACGTTTATGAGGGATGAGGTACGGATACAATTATAATTGGGTGCAATATGTCAATAACGGCAAGTTGTAAATGATAGAATCAATAAAATCCATCAAAGTACGATGCGTAGTATTTCCTCCCTTCTTCCAGCAAAGAGCATCTAAATAAGAGACATCGGATAAAGCTGCTCAATAAATATATACTTAGTTGTTCACTATGATAGGCTTCAATAGGGAGATGGCGCTTCAGCAGTTTTGGCTCGTTGTAATGGATCTTACCTTTAATGACAACAGAATATAAGAAAATGGAAGTATCCGTTTTCTTTAGAAGGACGATTAGCAACCAAGGTAACACCCTGCACTCCGTAGTGGTGGATGTAATAGTACCTTACTGGGGTCTGTTCTACAAGAAACAAATATTGTAACTCGCTTATGTTCCATCAAATCACAGAAGAAGGAAATCCAAGGATTAACCAGGTATTTATTCGTTGATCTCCATGATAACCACGCTTAAAGTGGGAATGTGATGTGATGAAAAATAAGAGCCATCATATCTTCATGGATGAGAGATGCGGTTTGGTCATTGTGACGGATACTCGGCACTCTGTAGATAAAAGACAAGTTACTGAAAGAGGGGTCGGCGTTCTCGAATTCCATATTGCGTGCTTGCTGCCTCTTATTTGGGCATTGTCTTGTCCATGTGGAAGATAAACGATGGATACTACAAGCATAAAAAGGGAGAGATGCGATAGTGGAGAGAGCTTATGTGTACAAATATGCAACGGTCCGAGCCTGCAGCCAGCTCGATTAGACGAGGGGAGAAGCAAGATTTTCCATATCCAGTCGTAGCCTTGTATCTACCGACGGCAACACGTAGTATTCCGTACACGTCTGTCAAATCTCAGTTCCGCTTATGCCAAGGGTGACAATGATGGCATTGGTATTAATATGTTACAGTACGAATTATGTACCTGTAATTCCCCCAGAGTGGCGGCTAAATGGGATCAGGAGAACGTCAAATCCAAACTCAACGCCAACAGCAATACCTTAGATTGTCGATATTGGTCAAATAAAGTATAGTATACTTGTTTCATCTTCCTCATTTTTGCTATTCTCATCAAATACCCCCCCTACCGGATGAGTAGCTAATCTACTGTGAGTTTATTTCATAGCTGCGGGAACAATGGAGCAATGCGTCCAACATCCTCAAAGACACCACCATGATTTATTTACCCCTGGCCTCTTTCGCTCTCAAGCAAAGATCGGCATCTCAACACGGACCCTCCCTCAATGCTACTAGTCATTCCTTTAAACATGCGGAAGCACACATTATCCCTACAAGACTATGGCTTATAAGTACTTGCATCATTACTAATGATACAATAATCTTCAAAGGAATGGTCTATATTTATCATTGGCAATGGTACTCATTTTTTATATTGTAGGTCAATGTACTCCGTACATATCATTAAGATTTCGCCTACCCTCCATGGATTGAGATCCTACACTCTACTCAATTGCTGCTTCCACACCTCTTAAGGGATGCTACACATACACATATTAAATCAAGTCTTGTGACGTCGACGTAACGCTGATCTAAAAGTCCAATTTAGACGTCTTGAACGCTACATGTCTAACGCCCAATCAGTAAGATATGCTTAAGATAAAGACCTAGGGCTCCCTGTAGCTCGTCGTTGACTTTCCTTTTGTCTTTGTAGTTTCGTAAACAAACTGCCTATGTTATTAAGATTGCATTTGTTATACTTCACATCCATCGTTTGATTTTGTCACTTGGTTGGCAAACCTATTACTCCTGAGAATCGAGTTTAAAGAGTAATCAGCAACTATGCGGCGTCCAGAGGCGGACATTGATGAATCTCAGATCCCTGGTACTGTTCAGCTCGTTGACATAGAGCATACAGTCGAGACACTGCATTCTAGCAACCGGGACGACATCATCCTCATCCCGACACCATCAAGCGACGCAAATGATCCTTTGAACTGGTCACCATGGCGGAAGCGTTTGCACCTCATCTGTCTAATCGCGTAAGCTTTTTTTTTTCTTGATCTCAAAATACACCTAACGAGACCAAAACGAAAGTTAACATCGCATATTTTATCTTCTACTACCTCAGTTACACTCTATTTAATGGCATGTCTCTGTCTGTAGTGTACTCACTTCTGGTACCTCTGTCAACAGCTTTAGACGTTAGCGGTAAGATTCGAGACAATGCTTCCACGGACGAATCTTTGAGAATCTCGCTGATGGAAGTGTCTCGCATGTAGTTGATGACCTTAACCGAGGAACGGGATACATGTTTTTACTATGTGGCTGGGGTCTACTTTTCTGGCAGCCGTTTGCTCTTCAATATGGCAAACGACTAACGTATCTTGTCTCCCTGCTAGGCTGCGTGGTAAGAGACATAATCTATAACCCTCCATTGTCCACAGACCGGCCCCTAGTCCCCTTTACTCTAACGCGATCTATTTTCATAGGCCGTTTCAGTTTGGAGCCCATTTGCCAAAGGCCAGGGCCAATGGATTGCTCGCAACATTGTCGTTGGTTTCGTCGCCGCACCGATTGAGTCCCTGCCTGAGACGTCCATCACAGACATTTACTTCGCTCACGAGCGAGGCACTTACATTGGATGGTATGCCTGGATTTTAGCCACGTCCAATTTCTTTGCGCCCGTCATCTGCGGTTTCATCAGCGATAGTATGGGCTTCAAATGGCCTTTTTACTTCATGGCCATATTTTGTAGTGCTTGCTTTGTCTTTCTTTTCTTTTTTCTAGAAGAGACAAACTATGATCGTGAAACCGTCGGAGTCATCTACGCTGAAGAGGATCGTGGAGACTTGAGTGAAAAGACATCATCATCGGCGACAGCGGCGGTTGGTAATGGGGGCGAAGAAGTAGCATTTCCCCGGAACCGCACACTCCAAGGCAAGGAGAAGAGTTACTGGCAGAAGCTTTCTTTGTTCGACAAACCGCGGCCATTCCAAATGCATAAGCGCGCATGGCAGATTCTCAGGCTCATCGCGTGGCCTGTCGTCTTCTATTCAGGCTTCTCATATGGTACATATCTCGTCTGGTTCAATATCTTGAACGCAACGTCGTCTATTGTCCTTGGTGGCGCCCCGTATAATTTCAAGCCAAGTATCGTCGGCTTAAGCTATCTGGCTTGTGTTGTTGGCGTTGCTCTCGGGTATGAACCGTCTTTCTTCTTTATTAGTCCAACAAAAAAATATCCTTCACAACCAAGAGCTAACACAGTCGCTTTTCTAGATCTGCTTACAGCGGCATCATTTCAGACTGGTTCGTTATCAAGCTCGCGCGACGAAATCGTGGGGTATTCGAACCTGAACAGCGTCTTTGGCTATTCTCATTAACGACGATATTGGTGCCAGCCGGCCAGATCCTCTGGGGCGTTGGTGTAAGTTGAAAAATTTCCTGCTTTTTGCCCGACACTATCTAGTGTCCTTGATGAGATTCTTACCCTAGGCAGGCCGCTCATCATATCCATTGGTTCGGACTCATCGTTGCCATGTGCGCACTTTCAGCTTGTAGTGCAACCGGCACTACCTTGTCGATCGCCTATCTCGTCGATTCGTATCGAGAAATATCGGGAGACGGTTTGGCGTCGTGCATCATCATTCGGAACACAATGAGCTTTGCTATCAATTATGGCATTACACCTTGGCTAAACGGGCTCGGGTTACAGAACTGCTTCATCAGCGTTGCATTCGTTGGGCTGGCCATATGTGCCATCTTTTTGCCGGTCGTTTGGTTTGGTAAGGGGTTTCGTAATCATAATCGAGAAAGCTATTGGCGAGAGGTTAAGCTCCGGAGAGAGTAAAGATTATAGCTATGAAGCAAACAATAAACAAACAGGTTATTTTACATAGTATGGCAGCATAAAATTTTTCTAATTAATGACCTAAATCAGCTCTTCTTCACATTCAAGGCAAGCCTTAGAATTGTAATGAAAAGAAATACGCCTGTCAGACGTCCGTCAACATCCACCCTTTTAACGCGCCCAAGGGCAGACCATTAATAGGGTCGAGATCATCAAGAGGAAAGCACAACTCTATACAACAGATGCAACGGAGCTTCTGCCGCTATCCTTTCGGATAGTGCGAGAGGACCAGGGAAAATTCACTCTAGGATGTCGAGGATATATAATCATCAACCAGGGTGGATTCGGTGGCTCTTTTGGGAACCAAAGCGAAAGACGAATACTATAGAAATGATTCTCCTGAAACAACTTGTTAGTACCATGAATCTGAAGATTTTCATTCAGTTAGGGGCGCACATACTGAAGTATTGTCGACGTGAAGAAGAAAGGAAAAAGAAAAATCGAAAAGCGTGTCAAAGAGACGAAGCTTTATACTCTTTTTTTTTTGGAGTGGATCTTGCAATCTCGGCCCGAACAAGTCCGGATTGGATTAGATTATATAATCATTCAAGAGAATTATCTTTGTCCATCTTACATCTAATAAATATATCACGTCTTATGGTACTGAAGCTTCTAATACGGTTGAACTGTGCAATATTGATATGAATATAGATCTCTCCCTCAAGCGTTTGATCCAATTCTCAATAGGAGATTACAGTAATACATATTTCAGTACGTCAGCAACAGAGTTGTTGATATCTTCTTCATTCATAAGGAGATCAGAACCATAAGCTAAGAGGAGATTATAAAATCCTATAATGAGCTTTAATGTGTTCAGAGGCTCCGCATCGTCCTGTTTAACTAATACGAGGTGTAGTTATAAATGGAATCAAGATGCGTCTGGTCGTCCTTAAGCCAGTATTTCGCCACTTGCAGTCAAAGCGTTTATACGAGGGTTTAGTTTGGTTCTTTAAGTGGTAGGCCTGGGTGCAATCTCATCTCTAGATCTCGTAAAGCTTCAATGAGCGCGCTTTAAATGAGGGTTGGATACTTAGCGAATGGCTTGATTGCTCTTCTGTAACGCAAAGTATTGGCTTGCTGCCGTATGAGGTTAGAAAGTTCCTCCTGAGAGCTTGAATATCCTGAACCAATTTCATTCAGTATCAGAACTCTTGGCCCTTTAGACCCATAGCAACTGTTTCAATGCCGTCAAGTTCATGGGAATAGTCATCGATGTATGTGGAATTATCGCATCGGAGGACAAGTTGCCCTTTCTTGATATCCAAAAGTCATTCCTTCTGAATGAGTTATTATTTATTAAGCTCTCTGCAACTCTTCCTATGCCACTCTGTCCATATCTAGAGGGCTTCATTGTTCGAGGTGACTTGGTAACGACGGGACCTTCTGCTGTTCGTAAATGGCCTATGATAGCGTATTCGGGGAGCGGTTGAACTTCTGACTAGCCGCTTTGGCTTTTGCTATGTCGGAGTTGTAGGCTTCGCTTTCAGAGCCCTTGGTAGCCCTTGAAGCAGTAACGATGGTCGACCATTCCTTGATAGGCTTTCCACCTTTATTAAATGTCGTTTTCACATCCTTTCCAAAGTCGATGCTTTCTGCGATAATTATGCCACCTGGAATTGTGATGACGATGCTTCCTGAAGATGATACTGCCTTTCTCTATATATCTCAGTTCACTGTATCCTTGATCATTGTTACATCTATGTTGTTCTTATTTTATTTTTTAATCAGCCTTTTATTCAAATGGCCAACAACTACAAAGTAGAAAACGCTCGGTAGTGCTGCATCTTTTGCAAAAGCCATTGTTGGAAAAGTGGTCATTAGAGAGATTAGGCAACGAGTGAGCTCTGAAGAGATATGCAGAAGGAAGGAAAATTAAACAACAGAAGAAGTTTTCTCTTACTCAAATTTGGGAAGCTATCTAACGGCTAATCTATATCCGCCAGACAATAAGCTATATAATATATTTTCATATACGTCGTATCTAACTGTAGATGAGACGTCAGTCATTCTCGATATGCCGATTTCGTAACTAAAGTAGGGTGGGAGACGAATACAGAGTTAAGGGGGGTGATTTAAGGGAGCCTGCGTGAATTAGTACATTGCGAATTGGCGGACTGCTTAATTTCGAGATGGTAGTAGTCTTTGACTGTGTTTACGAGTCAAACGTTATCTGAACTGGAGTCAACTTGTCTCTGAATTGGATTAAACAATACGGGTAGAGGTGGAAGGCGATTGATGGCTGTTGAACTTTACCCTTATGAGGCTGAGAGAATACTCAGGATGAATATTCTACGCAAGTAGTTTTTAATGTATGATGTTCAACACAATTCACTAGCAATGCCTCCATGAACATTCTTTAATCATCCTGACTGGGAAGAATAACTTCAACCATTCCTCAGATAGCAGGTAGAAGAAGCGAGAAACTTTGGCCGGCAGATAAGGACAAGACACGTTGAGCACATAAATGTAAGACACTTGTGTATTTTGTGTAGTATCGCCGCAAATTCCGCTTCAATCCGCTTCAAATATTGTTTGGCTAGAGGTAAACAGCCCATCATAGCATATGCTAGCGGAGTTGCGGAAAATTCGGGGTAAGTAAATCTCAGCCATGGCGAAATTCTTGGTGCCGTCTTGGTCAGCTTCATAGTACTTTCATGCTATCATTGGCTCAAACAGCGCGAGCTCCATATTCGGCGACGGTGTGATTACTTATTTTACATTTTCATTTTCGCTTTCGCTCCGCTCGGTTAGGCTAGGCTCGCGAGCGAAATACTATTATGTCAGGGTCTAACAAAGCCTCACTTTAGATTGAGAAGCTTTGGTATGGCTGGAGTGCTCATGAAAGCGAACGCTAGATACTGACATATAGAAAGGTCTGCATGAATGGAAACGGACTTTAGGGAAACTTTCCTTCTCCGTTTTTATAAAAATGAAGGCGGAGATGCAGATGATGAGACTTGGACAAGTGCATCTGTCTTTGAAGATATATATATGGCCAAGTCGTGATACGTGACAGTGGAAGATAATAATTGTTTTTATCAACGAGAAAATTAATCAAGACTACCTTCTGAGTTTGCTTCTGCAAAAACATCAATTTTGAAACAAGAAAATGTCACCCGCTTCCATCATCGCCAATCGCACCGCCTTGGTGTTCGGAGCTTCTGGTATCACCGGATGGGCCATCCTGCGCGAAGCCCTTAAGTATCCGACGGCGACGACGTTTCAGCACGTTATTGGACTCACAAATCGACCTCTAAACCGATCAAGATCTTTCTTGCCTGATGATGATCGTCTCACCCTTGCCCACGGTGTTGATCTCACGGCTAGCGTGGACGATGTGGTGGAAAAGTTAATTCATATCAACGGCATCAATGACGTGACTGACGTATATTTTGCTGGTATGGATTCAATATTCGCTCTATATATCGTTGGATGAAGACTGATAAAGCGTCTGCTATAGCATATGTTCAACCTCCTGGAGCTTCAGACTTTGAAGGCTGGGACATCCTCAAAGAAGCCAATGTTCGCATTCTTGAAACTGCAGTGAAGGCAGTCGAGCGGGTCAGCCCCAAGCTTCGTTTTTGGACTCTACAAACAGGCGGCAAGGTTGGTCATATTTGCTCAATATTCATATCAAATCCACTGCTAACCCATCAAACCACTCCTTTCTCATAGTCATACGGCTTTGTTCATGTTCCACATCTTGGATTTCCCAAAGTTCCTGCTAAAGAATCAGATCCGCGCATCCCTCAGCCATATCAAGGTCAAGTTTTCTACTATGCTCAATATGACGCGCTTGAGAAGCTCTCTGCCGGGAAGAGTTGGCGCTTCGCTGAGATTCGTCCAGATTTGGTGGTAAGATCTCGCTGATCTAGACTTAGCAAGATTGCATTTGGCTAATTATACCCAGATCGGTTTTGTGCCAGGCGGCGGTAACGCAATGAACTATGTTCAAGCTCTAGGTCTCTTTCTTAGCTTTTATGCGGACCGTGAGTCAAATACTTCGGCGTCAAAGAAAAAAATTGTATATCCTGGCCCCCTCTCTGTTTACAACAGCCGCTACACGGAAATCGGACAGACAACTTTGGCGAGGGCACACATTTTTGTTTCCAGCTTGAATGAGGCACCAAACGGCGAGATTTACAACGTTGGAGACTCCCCTACTACCACAGGAAGCAACTGGGCTGAAAAGTGGGCGTCAATCTGTAACATGTTTGGTCTTGAAGGCATTGCTCCTGGAGAGGCATCTGACTTTAGCGCTGCGGCATACATGACACAGCATCGTGATGAATGGGCAAACTTCGAAGCCAAGCATGGCTTGGTATCGGGTATCATTCAGAAGACAAGCTGGGAGTTTATGGATGTGCTTACGACAATGCCCGTGTTTGACCGTCATTATGATTTGACTAAAGTGACAGTAGCAGGATTTGAGAGACGCACGGATGTGCTAGAGAATTTTAAAGAGGCTTTTGATCTGATGCGGGCTGCCAAGATGCTTCCATAGCTCTCTCTAGCTTCATAGAATTTAGCTATTTTTACAAATACTGATAGAGGTAGTGATTAGCTCTTTTGTTTGAGATAATAAAACTTGATTAGACTATTCTTCTACATCTCTGCTCCAGGAATACATGTGTCACACAAGTACTTACGCGCATTAGGACCGTTTTCTTTTCTTACTGAGAGGTTCATCTCAAGACGCGAACTAGTTTGCAGTGGCGATCTTGTCCTTGGTGAAATATGAAAACGCTGTGACAGCGATTCTACTGGATCTTCATTATTATATATTCTAACGTATGGCCGTTGTCTCTATTTTAAACCAGACTGAGTACTAATACTAAGTATACCTACCCAGATATGATTGTTTTTGATCTCGATATATGGCTGAGCCAAAAGGTACTAGAAATAAGAGCAGCCTGACTGAAGCGCTTTAGTTGTGACCACATTTTTTCTCCTCGGCCGCATATGAAAATACTATTAAGCGATGCGACGTGTATATTTCATTTTTAAGGCTTTGGAATATGAGCCTAGACATGGTCTTTGATGACATGGCCGTGGAAGGATTCTGCGATCCTTCCATCATTATTAACGCCTTAATTAGGCGGTTTCATGTCGCTGAAGGATTCCATCTTATAAGTAAATCCTTACAGTTAGTGGCATGAATGGCGTGAACATGAATTCATGATCTGGGGCTATGAACTATACCCTGAAGTTAGATCGCAAAACAGCAGCATCGATTGTTATAGTGTCGACCTTCATTACTACAGAAAAACATTTTGTTAGCGTTCTTACACTCCCGATCACAGTCATTCTCATTCTTCAGAGCGATATATGGGAGAAGCGTCATCATCATATGTCAATAAGCTAAAGCAAACAATCTATCATGCTGCGATAACCATTACGCTATAATTGCTGCACTGTCTCTTCGGATTTAGGTTAGCACTTCAACATCATCGTTGCCATTGTCTCGGGTCAACTTTTAGGACACACGCTAGGCTCGGTCCCGTCCATGAACTTAGCGTTTGCTGCTAAATATGAAGTTTCGTTGGCGTCGTGGATTGGGTAACTCATTGCTTGATAACAAACCTAAA
Source organism: Trichoderma oligosporum (assembly GCA_015266385.1). Lineage (NCBI taxonomy): Eukaryota > Fungi > Ascomycota > Sordariomycetes > Hypocreales > Hypocreaceae > Trichoderma > Trichoderma oligosporum. The sequence goes on along the minus strand of JACBYL010001046.1, from coordinate 25,101 downwards.
GTCAAAGGCATTTATAGAACCATAATGCATGATGACTTGTTTTACTTTAGACATTAAGCAAATACTTGAGACTTTTAGTAATACTTGTGTCTAATACTGCTAGATTGGTATGGCAGTACTGTTGTAGAAGAAGCTAATGTCGAGTTCGTATGCGCGTGTGGCCATTGCAATTTTCATAGTGTAGAAACTAAATGTAACTACATGGCTTGGATCACATATAACATATATAACATATGCCGCCCTTCATAACGACTCGGGTTCACTTCAGCTTGCTCACCTTTTACCTGCCAAGCAAGGTTGCTACTTTGTTCTTGGCTTTGCATAGCATGATTTAGACAATATTTGGATGTGTTTTGATTTTGACCAAATCCTTGATCAACGTTTGGCAAAGTGTCGTAACCATTCCTCCACGATGTGTTATCCACTTCAAGGTGGTTTCCAAGTTGCCAAGCAATTAACTAGCAACAGACCATCCTTGGCTTACCGAGTATTTATACCGCTTTGAGATGCCTTCATTTCACACAAAACTCCACTCTCTGGCTCCGCCTCAGCGCCATTTCCACCATCTTTGTCCGTCAATCCAATGAGGAGACAAACTAGGATGTAAAGGACTGCAAATGAAAGAAGACGGCGTTCAGCCGTTCATTTAGTTTATTAATCACTCGTCTGATATGCAGTGGATTGCGGGGCCTCATACAGTAGTGTGTTTTTCTGTTTCTGAGGGATCAAGGATGCTAGTTAGCTCGTCTTCGCTTATTATTTTCTCTAACTCTTCAGGCTTGTTTTTTATGCGTTATATCAACGTATAAGTTGAATTCATAAGTTTCCAGCTATAAAATAAGGGTTGGAGTTACTTGTTTACATGGTGGACATATGCACGCCAGCCTCCTCAACTCTAATATCTTATTATACCGAGGATGCCACTCGTATCATCCACATACTAAGTGAGGGAAAGTGGCTGCTAAGCTGCATAAGATTAACTACAGAACCCAGCTAGGGTCATGCGGCCACAGAAAAGAATGCCTCAACTGAAAATGATAGGTCCATTTTCGACTTGTTCCCTGTATCATCCTGTGGAGTTGGACGTAGGGCTGAGCGAGTTTCACTTCGGCTGCCTATGGGCTGTTACCAAAACCACGGCATTGTCTCCACGACTTAAAAGGCGATGGAGCCCCATTGTATGATTACAGTCCTCAGCTGTTTCATGGCCACTTGTAAGAGTCTGAGTGAGAAGGACTCATGACCCCTACCACTGTTGCTTTGTCTTGTTTCAATCTTTAACCTTTTATTCGTTCTTCTTCTTTCAGGCATCATGGCAGTTGACGTAGCGGAAAAAAAAATGGTTCCAGAAGATCTCGAGAGCGATAATCGTGATGTAGCCGACTTGTGGAAGCAAGCGCTTAAGCAGTACAAAGGCATCGTCGGCTTCGATCTGGAGCCCAAATTCAACAATGTCCAGGCCATGGTCGAATATGGCACTGCTGAAATGAATTCATTCCATAAGTTCCGACATAATAGCAAAAAGGTGGACAAGCTTCGCAGCCTCTTTGCCGCCAACATCGACTATATCGAAAAAGGCACTCAGCAGCTAATCAGTGCAGCCATTCCTGCATTCCCTCCAGCTGCGGCCATCGGCACGGCCATCACCTATCTCCTTTCGGTGAGATTTTTATCCAAGAACCGCTAAAGAATTGAGTATTCCATTGGTCTCTAATACTGTGATGCGCTTCATTAGGCTTGTAAACAAGTCTCAGCCGACTATGATGTTGTCGTTGTGTTCTTTGATGACATGAACAGCTTTCTAGAGCGCGTGGTCATCTTAGAAACTCGGCTTCCGTCATATAAGGCGTATCAGAATTGTCTGATGGATGTATTTACGTCCTTTCTGACTTTAACCGGCTATGCGCACAAGTACATAGAACTCGGTCGCTTCAGTAAGATTTCACCAGCCTTGTTTTAGCTATCATGTCACTATACTTATAAATCTCTTTCTGGCAGAAAAATGGATCAATAATTTGATTGGAGGCGAAGATGGCGATTTGGGTGGTGCCCGAAAAAACATGGACAAAAATTTATCGCGTTTACAGAACGCGACCGAGTTTGCTATTCTCGGTAACAGCGAAGAGCTCAAAAAGATGAACTCTGAGTTGCAGATCAATCAGACAGCTCACACTCGAATGCTTGAAGAGCAGAGAGAAGTAATGTTTTCTATCAGCCAAGACACCGAAAACATCCGCACAGATGTGGCTAAGCTGCTCAAGGCATTTACTGAGCAGAATGCCAAGCATGACCATAAAGGAAAGCCATCGACTCAAGATGCGGGGAAACCAGCATCAGCTAATCGGGTGCGAAATGCAATGCCAGATGTCGAGGGAGAGGGCCACGAGTACAAAGTCTTGAAGGAAACGCTTATCCCGGATACTTGTACATGGGTCTTTTCTCAGCCTGAATGGGAGGCCTGGATGAAGCAAGATGATGCTACGCTGCGGCCAATTCTTGCACTCGCAGGAGAGCCAGGCACTGGTAAGAGTCACTTGGCTGCAACAGTTTATGACAGGCTTCACAGCTATGCGCAGGAAGATTCGACTCAGCGTACTTGTGTCGCTCATTTCTATTTTCGAGAGCAGACCAAAGACTTGTGTGTTTTCTTAAAAAGCCTCATTGATGTAATCAATCAGGTAGTTGAGCAGAGCGCGCCACTTTGCGAGAGGATTAACGCAGAGATGGTCCGCGACGACGTTTCTTACAACGTCTTTGTGTGGAAAGATTTACTGCTCAAAATCCTCGGGCCATCGTTTAGCCAGGACTCCCCCAATCGTCTCTTCATCATCTTTGACGGCCTTGACGAGATGTTCAACTTTCCTCAGTTTCCAGAATTTATCAAATTGGTAAAGGATGAGAAGTTTAGAATATCCATCATTGCTACGTCTCGGCCTGACCTTGTTCAGCAGTTGTCGGAGCAAGCTGAGGTTAGTACCATTGAGGTTACAAAAGAGAAGCAGCTGCCAGATTATAAATCACTCATCTGGCATCGAATCAACGACCTGGGCTATCTTAAGAAATTTACTCGTTACGTTCAACAGAGGATTGCAGAAAAAGTGGAAGAAGTATCACCAAGTAAGTTTAAATATTCCTGGTGCCACGAACAAAAGATCCATCTGACAAATCTGCATCATTAGATCTGCTATATGCTGAGCACACCTTGGACAGACTCAATGCACTTGGCCGTGAAGGAGCAGCTCTTCAGGCGCTTGCGCGTCCAATGCCAGAGACTTTACACGGTCTTTACCTGATTATGCTGGACGAATGTCAGCGCCGGATGCCTTCTGCGCGCCAACAGATTGCTGCCAAGTTGCTTCATTGGGTGGCATTCTCATATCGAGTTCTTACTTTGGATGAGGTGACCTCGCTGCTAGTATATATTTCTAACGATGACAGCTTCACGCTTGAGGAGATTCCCGAAGTAGCGAACAAGTTTCTGCAAATTGGAGACCCTGCTTTTGATGCCCAAGCGCGAGAGCAAGGTCTTAAAGCCAACTCTACTGGCTCAATAGAAGATCTTGAAAAGGGTGAAACTGCATCAAATAATCCAGACAATAGCTACGATGATGGCGCTCTGCCAGTTAAGTTCAAAGAGAGGTCCATGAGAGCATTTTTTAGGGATTCCTCCACTGTGAACTCTGACTGGCGCTTCACAGCATCAGAAGCACATCGTCAAATATTTTTGGCTTCTGCCAGTCTGGTTAAGCAAGAGCCTTTGGGGCCAGGGCGCCGCCCGATACAGGATACTCTGCGGCTGTATTCAGCATACCGTCTACTCTCGCATTTTTGTGAGCTCAACATAGAAGAACATTCATCCAAAGAGAAGGCGGAGGTTATGGAAGCTTTTACTATGGCACTGTCACACACTGATTTCGCAGAGACCCTCAGCCGTACTGGCATGGCCTATCACAGGAATGTTAAGAGCATGGTGAACGACAAGGCCGCTCTCTGGGCTGAACTTCTAAAGACGCCGGAGGTTGCATCTATCTTGAGCCCTTCTACAGCTGCGTGGTGGGCTGACGTTGCAATTGATGCACGAAGGTGTCGACAGGGAATGGTAAAGGGATACGTGAGCCGCATATATGCTGCTACTAATCTTGAAGAGGCAACAAGTGTGTATAAGCTTCTCTATGGGCTTTTGGGTGTTGTAAGTTCTAGATTCCAATTTTTCTTCTTCTTTAACTGCTATGAACTCTCTAACTTGAATACATTACAGTCCGGACTTGACGATCTCCTTACTGAGAAAGCAAAAGCCAACTTCCCGGATGAGATTGCAGCGTCAGGCACTAAATCTAGTGATCCGCCACCTGACAATAAAGAGAATGCCGAGACTAAAGCTAAAGAGGAACTTGGCGAAGAAAAGAGTGCACTTGGATTACCAAATCTCTTTAACGACATTGAGATGGACGCCACGGCTTATCGAGCCGTGGGAGAACTGTTCTTCCACTATAAACAGTATAAGCCTGCAGACGTGATGTGCAGGAAAGCATACGAGCTCTGCCATCCTGGCGATAACAATGCGGAGAAATTTAAGACATCAATATTACATTCTAAGGTTCTGCTGAAGCTGCATAATAAGGACGAGGCTTTCAAAACCATTCTAGAATGTATCAAAGATCTTGACACCGTTGATATCCCTACTTCTCTCAAACGCCTGGCTTTGATGACGAAAGCGCACATTGAAAATAAGCTAGGGATGCGGGAGGCCGCAGCTGAGTCCTATATCCAAGCCAAAATTGTCGATCCTACAGGAACGACACCAGGAGATGCTCTTGTCAAAGAGCTCGAGCTTTTTGAGAAGGTGTCTGATAGCGCTGGATATATCCAGACACTAAAGAGCTGGAGTCCTATTGATAGACTGACATGGATGGCATGGAATTATTGCGATGTTGGTCACCTACGACACCTTAAGCTTCGCTACATTGCAATCAAGGAGGGTGAGGGCGAATTCCTTGTTGAGGCCTACAAAAACGCCATTCAATTCCTAGATCGGCTCAACTCTGGCGCCCCGCTGCGTGTTGATTTGGCATTGACTTACCTGCGAGTCACGGGGGATCTCGAAAATGCTCGCAAAGTTCTGGACGAAGTATTTGACAGCACTTCGAACGGTTGGCTGTATTCTATTACAGATCAGGAGCCGCAGGCGACACTGCAACGCGCCGTCGATGCCATGTCTGACGTTCTCTACGAGATCTTTCGGGCCTCAAGAGACCCCAAGGTCAAAACGGAGGCTTTAACAGCACTCAAGGGCCTAATGGACAGGCCGCTTTCTTTGGCCATACCAATCTATACGAGTCTCGTCCTGGTCCATCGCCGTATTATTATCGCAGCAATGTGTGTCAAGATGGGGCAGGCTAGTGAATTTCAAGAACGGCTTCAGAGCATTTTTGATGACTGCTTCGCCGGTCTTAACGATACAGTTAGCTGGAACGACGTACTGAACTTGGAGAAGCTCGGACATTCCTTGATGCTCTTGAGTAAGACTATTCCCAAAGAGAAGGACATCCAACGATATGCTCGAATTGTTGCCTCTGCAATTTTCTCTAAAGTCAGTTCAAACACTGACGAAGATGAGTCGGATGATTCAGATGATGAATACGTCGGTGGGGAGAAGGAAGACAGCGACGACGAAGATGAAAAGTCAGCAGAAGGAGACGTAGTAGTTGAAACCCTTTCTACCACTGTTCAAAACATAGAGGGAACAGCACCAGTGGAGGAGGGAGATCTAAACCCTCCTGAAGCTGTTGGATACACATGCGACGGAGGTATTTGCAATCCCATATCTGAGTTTGCCTGGTGGGGAGACTCAACAGTACATTACTGCACAGATTGCTCCAACACATTGATCTGTGAAATTTGTTATAATGCCAGACATTATCCTGAGAAGGTAGGATCGCCTAAGGTGATGCACTTCTGTGATAAAGAACATAATTACATCAAATTACCTGTGGAAGGCTGGCAAGGTATCAAGGATGGTATGCTGAGATTGGAGGGAGAAGAGCCGGTTAAGTTTGAAGACTTTTTGATTCGTCTGCAAAATGAAATTATCAAGGATGCTTGGGATCGCTTTTGGAGCGGAGCGTAACGATTAACGAGATATGAGATGTGCATAACACATGCCGACCAAGACTTGCATATAGTCTTTCGCTTGTGGCAGCGGTCGTCGCACGCTTGAGCCTGGGATACGTTGACTCTCATCTCACTTGGAGGGTTCGACTGGGCCACTGCAGCCTCAAGAGGCTAAGGGTTGATGACTTTAAGGACCCAAACACTAGTACACATCCAGTTCCCGTAACGGGCATATTTTCAATCTGACATTGTGCTTACGCTCTGCTTAGAGTTCTCCACTGGCTTTGAATGAATCATGTTTTATCATACAACCTTGCCACCAAGCTATGTCCCGATCGGGTGTCATCGTGGCCGTCGGCCCGAGCCTTGATGCTTACCCATGCTTCCAAGGTACTTGTAGTTACGCGTCATCATGGTCACCCAGTCATGAACACAACTGTCTACACGTACGTCCCCAGAACAGTGGCAACGAAGAGCCCTGATACTGGGACAATATAGATACATGTAATCAGTACTTGAAGAGTACTCCGTCTCCTGTTCCGCCGTTCCTATTCCGCCATACATAATAAATGTGCATTCCTACGCAGGAAACAGATACGAATAGCAGTAGAGCGGCGTTGGTCCAATGGCCAGTAGGATATCCCATACTTGCTTCATCGGCCTTATAAATCCACACGCCGACGATCTGACCTGGCGCTCCCATAGAAATGTTGAGAGCAATGGCAAGACCGATTGCAGCTGTCGAGTACAAATTTGCAGAGAGCCAGCCAAGAAGTGGAGGAATGCAAGCAAACGAGCCGCAGGTAGCAAGTATGAGACAGCCGTAGCGTGACTACAGAATATATGTATATATATTAGCTTATATCGGATGTGTAAAGATAAGATAGACCGGAAGGAGACTAGCTCCTATTAGCCCCGTTGTTAAGGATACGTGGCCTTATCGAGGCGCCCTTGTGTATATACTCTAGCCAACACAAAGCACTCTCTTTACAATAAAACAAGGCTATTTGTATGATCCTTCCTGCGCTCCATTAGGCGCGGCCGAGCTTCGTGACAGGATGTAAACGATCATTGATCGTACACACGGAGTAGGAGTCTGCTGGGAGGGTAGCAGAAGCGATAAATCCAATAGCACCAATCATCGAAAATGCAGCCGAATGTAAAGCGCGGCTAATACGGAATATTGCCATTAGTATTCAAAATTGCTGTTATTCTCAGAGCCAAGACGATGAACTTGCCGGTTGAAATGATCTCCAGACCACGAGGCAGCCAGTGTTACTACATAAGCGGCAGCATATGGCGGAACTGTCATGAGCTGAGCTTTTAGATTCGCAAACTGGCCAAAGGCACGACGTTAGTGCCTGGCTTGCTGGCGAGATATATCAAAGAATAGTAACTCACTCCTAATCCAGCGACAATTGATGGTGAAAAGAGCGACAAGCTTGAGAATGGCGTCGAAATCCCGAAATAAATCTGCATTTTCCTTTAGAGGTAATTTCACTCAATACTATAATGGACAATCTCACAAAGTAGTGAGCCCAAAGCCTCCATTCGCAGATTGTCGATCTAGCCTCACTCCACGTTAAAGATTTTCCCGTGCCCTGTGAGCCCTGGCCAGAAAGTCGCAGCGAAGCCAAATCCTTTTCTTCTGTTGATAGCCAAGAAGCCGTATCTGGGTAATCTGGAAGCAGGAACCAGACTAAAAAGGCAGATAGGACTGACGGAAGTCCTTCAAGGATGAAAAGCCATCGCCAAGCAGAGATACCTCTCACTTGATTCATATGTCCAACGCCAAAAGCAATTGCACCCCCAAAGGCGCCAGCTAATGTGGCAGAGGCGAGAATTGCTGCGACTCGAATCGATCGCTCTTCCACGCGGTACCAGAAAGTCAGATAGTACACCAGTCCAGGAAACAACCCTTGACAATAAATAATAAGTTGTCAGTAAATACAAGATCGTTTTGTTGATGTCGTTCCCGCGAACCTACCTGCTTCTACGACTCCCAGTAGAAAGCGAACTACCGTCACCGCCGCGTAATTATGCGTCCCGGCCAAGCCCATGGTGATAGCTCCCCAAGAGAACATGAGAAAGGCAATCCAGCGACTTGGTTTCAACTTCTTGAGAAAATAGTTGGAAGGAACTTCGAAAAGCGCGTAGGCAATAAGAAAGACCATGAGAGCAATGGTGTACTGGTAGCTGGACATGTGTGTCTCAGTCAGAAGGTCATTGCCCGTCGCAGCATTTAAAACCTTTGCATTTCCGATGTTTGAACGGTCCAAATAACATAGAAGATAGATTCCCGCGGTGATAGGAATAATTCTCAGATCTTGTTTTCGCACCAAATCTCTCTGTCGCGTGGCATCAATCTGTGCCAGTGGCTCATGACGATCATCGGATAAGCGCTGTCATATAGTTAGCATCAGCGATATAGAGGCTTCTGGTGTGATTAAGACGCGTGCCTCCTTGGTTGATTCAACATCCTCGTCCATGTGGACGCCTGCAAAATCGCCCTTATCTATCATGTTTGTAGCTGAGTCGCAAGGAAACAAGTAGCAGCTCACAGATCAGCAAATCTCAAGACCCGGTATGAAGTATGCGGGAGATCGGTGTCCCATATTCATTTGTCTTCTTCAACAGGGCTACCATCAGACACCTCTGTTCCGTTTATTACCCTGAGTTTCCCCAGATTTCTCCGCATTTCTCACAATCTGCTTTATTGGAATTTGTAGAGTTGCATCACATCAGCACAATGCAGCCGGTGTCGGCGCAGGGGACCGAGAGGATTCTGCGGAGCTTATACAAGAGAGCCAAGCAGAAATCAGCTGATGTAAATCTTACCAAGAAATACGGCTGATTTATATTAAGTATGGAGCAAAGTGAAAACGTAAAGAGAGGATAGAAATTCTGCCGTGAAGAATTATGATATATTGAGTATAGATATTTATTACCCTGCATAAAAGCGCTGTCGTGAAAAAACCTCGATTTATATTCTTAGGTACTCTTTAATCTCTACATAGAACAGATCTTCTGTAAAGGAATATTAAGAATAAACCCATATGCTGTCTACTTTATAGTAATAAGCCTCACGCTTTTATTATAATGCCGTGCTCTACGTCTACAACTTCATGACTTAGCTTTGAATTTTGCACTAGCTGAGGGTTCTCGTCTTTCAGCTTAGCAAAGCTTCTCTCAGCATCCCAGGCCCACAGACTCCTGCTGGCAAACACGAGATCCATCTCTTCCAACGTTCTCTGGTTCGACTCAGGGTACAGCGCCCAGATGACAATGATGGACAAGACATTGACAGCTCCGAAGATGTACAGCGTTTTCTCATTGAGACGATTAAATATTGTGGGAAGAAGTAATACCTAGAAGCCAGTGAGATGCCTCGATATAGATACCATATAAGGATTAAGAAGAGGTACTTACAGTCCACCCATTTCCAATAGACCAGCCGACAACACCCCAAGCATTTCCCTTGGCTCTAACTTGTAAAGGGAAGATTTCGGCCGGATACAACCAAGGCACAGTGAGCCATGTCGCCCCAAAGATTGCAGTATAGAGGAAAACGAAAAATGTGGCGGCACCGCCGATTTGGCTTTGGTTGTTGTGCCCTTCGGCATTTATAGTCGCGCGCGCGAGGCCTCCAGCGACAAACATACAGACACCCTGGCCAACTGCACCCCAATACAAGGTCCAACGGCGACCAATACGGTCAAGAGTAAAGACACAGATCAATGTGGCAAACTGACGCTTTGTTAGCGCCTCGTAGTCAAGTATATACAACTGATTTACCATATATGTAATGTTGTTGATGCCGCTGACCCAGAGTCTATCCCGCGGGCCAATACCAGCAATAGTGAATATCTCAGGGCCATAGATGGTAATTCCTGCGATACCAATCCATTCCTGCAATATCTGAAGCCAGATGACAAGTTGGACGCGTCGACCAATGTGGAGATTGCCCGAACCGATACCCAAAAGCATGTGAAAATAGCTTTGCTGCGTCGATGTTTCTTTTTCAAGATTGCGTATATTTACAATATCTTGATACTCAGCTTCCGCCTGTATGGCATCGTCGCCCTCGGTGCCTCGAAGGCGGCCAAGGATAAAGCGAGCCTCTTCTTCGCGGCCCACTTTGACTAGCCAGCGTGGAGATTCTGGCATGAACCATATGATGATGAAAAGAATTATGAGAGGGAGAATCTGAAACGCAATAGGAAACCTCCAGATGAAAGAAGATGTGTTGTCGTAATATTTCGAAGTTCCACTGTGACGCAGTTAGCAAGATTTGACCAACAATCCCGTTTGTTTGGAGAGTTACAATTCTAGCCAATATGCCACAACTACGCCAAATATGTTGAGAGTGAATTCTATGGAGACAAATTTCCCTCGAGACGTATGAGAAGAAGTTTCCGTTGCCCAGACTGGGGTAATTGCATTTAGAATTCCAGTGCCGATGCCGTTAAGTACGCGAGCTTTTCCCACATAGCTGTCAGCGTCGTTTCGTTGTTTCAATATATTGTGTAAGTAATTTCTTCTTCTTCAAACGCACCACAGAACATCCAATTTGCGTTCATAGCGGCTGACTGCAGGGAAGCGGCGCAAATGCACCAGAGAGCTGCCACAGCAATAGTCTTGATTCGGCCATAACGATCGCCAAGCCAACCACCAAGAAGACAGCCAAACAAGGTTCCAGGAAGATAGTACACAGCGACAATGCCCCCTTGTAGTAAAGGCTTATCAACAACCACGATGTTTTGATCTTCGTCCCAATGACCAAAGCCCATGCGCTCGGCATAATCTCGCGTCGTGTTGACACCTCCCATTAGCCCTTGATCATAGCCGAAAAAGAAAATAGACAATCCAGCAACTAGGCAGACAGTATTCAGCAGGGACTTTTTGTATAACTTGTAAGCTACATTATATTTTGTTAGCTGTGCAGTGAGATTATCCATGGCGATTGATTAAGACCGGCAAAAATGGCCATGCCAGCATAGAAAGATGTTTGTCCCTCTAAAAGAAAAATGACAAGCTACTCGCTTTATATATATGCCGTTACGTGATCCGAAGATCGGCACCTCATGTAGTATCTAGGCCGCACAGAACGCCAGATTGAGTGAAACAGTATACTGAAATGGGCTCCGAATGTCAATGATATGATCCTAATTCGCCAGCCCCGCCGCTTAAACGCTTCCTCGGGATGTAAAACCTGAGTCTGATGAAATTAGTTCCTCAAAGCAACCTTCTTCAAATTTTCTGTAGGAAAGGTCAGCAACAGACATGCCGAAACTTTGCATAAGCACAATTGGAGTAGCCATTACCCATCGGCAAATCTGTCGATCATCGAGAGATATCACGCGGTTAGGCGCACCAATAATCCTTGTGAAATTGGGTCAAGAATGGGGCGGTTTGGTGGAACTCTGTCACCATACTCGTCTATTGCATTTTAAGCTGAGGTCCGCAAATCCACAATACAGATGTGACATCCGCACCAATCGTCTTCATTGTTCTTCAAATGATGAGACATAAGAGGAACATGGTAGTAATTTGAGTATTTCCCATCGTGAACGTGAAACACATCATAAAGAAGAACCGTTATGTACAGTGATTAGGACGGAGTACCTAGCATGGCATCTCGAAATCAATTTGATTTACGTTGAGCATAAATTGAAAGGTTGAAAATCTCTTTCTTTATTCATAAGTAATATATACGGACCACTATGTTTGTTTATGTACTAGTTGCTATGTACTTTGGTGCTTGAATTCGTATCTCCTTCCGACATCTTCATAGATTATTGCATTTTCGATTAAGCCTTCAGGCCAGCAACAAGCTTATCGCCCATGGCCTTGATACTGTTCTCGAAGTCGTTAGTGTTCTTGGCTGCCCAGTTGGCGCCGGTCTTGCCGGGCACAGTGCCTGAACCAGTAAATCCAATAAACAAGACATCCTTAGGATCGTGGCCGTTGTCACCACTGAGGCCGTCGTTAGGGAAGCAGAGCTTGCCCAGGGCGAGAGAAGACTCTCCAGTGGAGGTACCGCCATTGGTATCACCCCAGACACCGTAGAACTAGTAATTTTATGTCAGCCTCCGTTGTGCTTTCATGATAAAGAATGTACACTTACGAGTTGGTTATTGCACACAATGGCCATGACACTAAGAGGTTGCATTTTAGAATTCTGAGGGCTAAAGGTAGGGCTAGAGCCTGAGTTGCCAAATACGACATATGGGTGAATGTTTGCATTCAGGTCGGAGATGCCATATGTCTGCACGGTGTCCTTGAAAGCAGTCTCGCCCTGGCCAGAGGGGTCATTGGAACAGGCACCAGCCGAGTTATTGGCGCCATCACAGTCGATGTCCATGTTGTCATAGTTGCCCGAGGTTCCCTTCAAGAAAATTGCACCTGGAATATCGCCGCAGTATACGGAACCGCCGCCAAAGGTTCCCGAAAGTTTATTGGAGCATGTCCCCGACTGGTCAAAGGTTAGTTACACGGTATGATCAATAATGGCGTCGATTAAGATATTATTTACCTTGTGATTGTTGTAAATAGTCTTGAGGTTGGCAGGAAGAGTAAAAGCTGAGGCGACTGCGCCGTAGGTAGCAAGACCAAGGAGAGTGTTAGAACGCATTTTGATGAGCTATTGTCAAGAGAAGCTAGTTTATGTGGAGGAAATGAATCTTTGGTTGCTAGATAGTGAGTATGGAATGAAGGATTTGTCCATTGTCTTTATACTTCGCGAGGACCTTTCTCTTCCACACTTTCATAACCTTATTCTACCACACCAACTTCGATTATTCGCCGAACTCATATCTTAAAATCCTGACATGCAGCTAAAATACGTAAACAACAACACGATTTTGGCGTTCATGTTTGATTTTTGGAAGTAAAAGAGGAAGGTCAAATAAATAAATGAATAGGATAAAGAGGAAGGTCGGGCAAATAGGTGAATAAGATTGGAGGAAAATAATGACCAAATACGGCATCTACAGCACTTGTAACGTAGTAACCGTATTGACTACTCCGTATGCAGGGGTCATTACTCAGGCCTGAGCCACCCAGGACTCTAAAAGCTTATACGAGTTTATTTTATTTAGCTACTCCATATGGAGTAAATGTGTTAGTGCTTGTATTTGATCATGGGCAGACGAATGGTGTTGCTGTCATGCTCCTCATCAGACGCAACAAATTCACAGATACAGGGGCAGAAGTAAGCATATATTTGCAGGCCTTGGCGCCACTACTCTATTATCAATTCAAGTATGACTGAATCCGATTTGGTTCAATATTACATTTTAGTCGGCCCGTCGGTGAGACTGCCTTTTTTGAGTCTCCGATCCTACAATTTTGAGCGCATTCATCGTACCGTCATGCTTTTGTCAGGTCTTGAGTGATCGACCATGCAGGATTTTGCCTAATATTAACAAGCCACTCCTTTTGTGGGGTTTGTCAAGTTAAACAGTCCCCTTGGCATATTAAGCTCAAACAGAATATGAATAAAAGCCTTCTTTGGGCAGCTCAATATCCGGTACTCCGTAGTACGAGTACCTGTACATACTAAATTTGCCACATGAACGGATTATCAGGAAACGTTTCTTAGCAATCTATACTTCGACTTCCTCTCGTGTGATAGCTTAATATTGGGAGGTAGGTAATCGCCAATGGAGGCTGAGCAAGACACTAATCGAAAAATCTTCGTGACTTAATTTCTTGCCTTTAAATTCAGTGACTAATTTGCGGAATATATGAAGAACAAGTCGCTTCTTTACCACTGCTACCCAGGTAATTAATTGATCGCGCATTGATGACACAATCGGTCTTCACTCATTAATATCAAGGTATGGTATCTGAGTTCACAACCATGGATGTATTAGGTCGACTGTAGCTAGTTGTTGTAGTAGCTGTTGTAGAGGTAACATCATATATATGTACTTCGTATATATATTGGACACCTATTCTTGCAGCCTTGTGTTTTTCGGTGATCATCCCACACCTCGTACAGTATTCATTCACACTTGAACTATAGGTTTATGTCACCAATCAGTGCAATTATTAAAAAAACATAGTTCAGTACTCAGCACGAGCTTGGACAGCATGTAGAAATAGACATTTTCATTCTATAACGTCTACAACATCTCCCAAAATAAGTCCCTACAATAATAATAAATCTTCTCCTTATATCTTTAATATAAGTTATATAAATATAAAAATTGCGATAGATTATTACATTAAAAAGGAGATATCAATTATAGTAAGAAGATAGAGTCTTGACCAATTACTTTACAGTGCCTTCCTTACCCTTAATGCAAAAACAAAACATATTAAAGACTATGTTATTATTAAAAATAGAAAGATAAAGATGAATTATTTACAAAAACTTGATAGTTATATCTTACAGTAACTTATTTCTCTGAAAAATTTAATGATTACTCGCTAAGCTCTTAATATATAAAATTAAGTATATATAAAAATAGATTTACTTAAAATGTCCATTACCCACTATAATCCATCCTTACCCTAAATCTCACTTATTTCTATAGCTACCCAAGCAAAAAATTGATTATATAGAATTAAAAGAAAGACAATACTATACATTAAATAATCAAGTTCTTGATTAAAAGTGCGGATAACATAGCGGAGATATTGTGAAATGATCACTTTCTTATCATCCAACGACGATGCTTGCAATCCTAATATTCTGATAACCGCACATCCCGAGTGATTCCAATGCTTTTTTACTGATTCCATTGTGCTGACAAACAATTATATCTCAGCAGTAACTGCTGGTTCTGGCAGGTACTAGAGTAATCCTTACTCCAACCATAGCAAGTTGACGACCACCATGCGCGACATAGGTCTTGTATTTTGCGCAATTTAAATCACCAACCAAACTCCAATAGGCAAACTAAATAATGATCTAAAAGTCTCCATGGCTGGTTTAAGCGTGTGCAATTCAATTCCGCATGTAAAGTTGGAATGGTAAATACATTCAGTCTGTCCTAGGAATTGACTAGAACAATGGCAGATCCAGCCAACGGCGGCTTTCAGTTCATCGCACATGCCCCCAATGAACGGCTCTCACGCGAAAATCATTCAAAGATACGAAAACATGCGATGAGAGCGTTTGGGGCGGCCCGACGTGCACCAAACGACGCGCGGCCAAAGTATTATAAGACTCAGCAAGGCAATGGGGCGCATAGTCCGCTACCTCCAATGCCTCTTTCCGGCCTAGAGCTTTTGGTCAGAGATCAAGGACTGGATCCTCTAGATCTCTCATCACTCACGTCTGTACATATAGGACCAGTGTAAGCAACTAATCCTTACACTATATCTTACTAAGATAATGACCATCTTAGTGCTTCAGCTTTGCTGCAGCTTGATCCCGATCAGTTACCAGGTGTTTTATCCTGCCGGCAGTGGTCGTATTTCTCCTTTATACCACCACGTTTTGGTCATGTAGCTGCACTTGATGATGTCTTTCGCTGTCTTATCACCATTACTCACTCGACTCTGGTACCCGAATACGGAAAAAGTGACAGAGTCATCCTTAAATGTTATGAAAAGGCTCTTCAAAGTCTCCAGGCGGCGGTTAATGAGCCAAATAATCGGCATTCTGCAGAGATCTTGTGTGCCGTTGGCATGCTATCTCTCTTTGAAGTAAGTTTAAAAAAGAAAGGAAGAAGGAATATTGGATTCCTGGTGGTGTGGATCATCAAAACTACTGACACTCTTGTTGTTATAGCTTCTGAACTCACCAAATGCGCATTTATGGCACCACCATATCGCAGGAGCAGCTCAGCTGATGAAGCTCCGGGGGCCTGAAAGATTTACTTCTGACTTTGACATTGCCCTATTAATGGCACTGATTTACCCCATTGTGAGCAAGCATACTCTTTAGCTGGGTGCTGCCCCGTGTATGATATAGTAATAATAACTCATTGTCTTTAGTCTGCAGAAGCTCTCCTAAATAACCAAGACTGCTTCCTCGATGACCCCATTTGGACTCAGCTTATCCGGAGTTCCACTGCTGAGCACGAGTCTTTCACGGATCGTTCTCCTCTTGGTATAAGACTGTTGATATTCATGACCCGAGTCTCAGGCCTTTCTAGGAAAACTTGTCATGTGGTGACTGTTCAAGATACTCTACAGTCCGAAGACTTTAGTGCCGTAGCCGCAGATGTGCGCACATTGAGATCAGATATTATTATCTGGCGTCGGGATTTTAATATGGCATTGATTCACGCTGCTGATGAGCCAAAAAGAGGTAGTAATGTCAACTTTGGTAAGCGGTATGAGTTACTCGGCGTTGCTCTCATCATTCATATTTTAGCAAGCCGAATGCTTTTTTGCGTTACACCCAATGATCGCGCCCTCCTTGAAGAAGAGGTCCAATCCCTTGCCGTTGAGGTCAAAAATCTTCAGGGTACGGTGGGTCATAATCGTCGCGCTGCATTCTTCCTGACACAGAAAGTGAAGATTGTCAACGCTGTGCTTGATACTCATGATGATTTTGTTGCTGCAGTGGGAAGCGGAAGTGTCGTTGAACCATGGAGGTTAAACAAGTTTTGCAAGACACTTGGGAAAAAGGGCTGTGATGGGAGGGCATGTTTTACAACAAATGGCTGATTTAATTAGAAGAATGATTCCACTTCGGCTTTAATAGCCCCCGATTTCATAATACCACAGATCTTTCTATTCAGCAACGTCCTATATATAATTTCGCAATATAAAGATAATAAAAGGATCAATACTTTAGACTTAATAATAACTTTAGTTGCGTATTTTCATTTTATAGCACTGAACCTGGGATCTTATCATATACATACCAAACTTGGCAGTTGGTGCATTTGCATAGATACCTCTAAATGATGGTATCTGTCACGAGCTTCTTATTGAGAATCACTTAAACCGGTGGCAATGTTACTACATTTCACCTTCCAACTTCATATAAAGTCGTGCTCTGCTCTCACGTTCTTTATACTCAACAAACTTCTTTAACGACTATACCATCACTCATTCCTTGAATGATCAGAATCCGCATAAAAAGGAACCAACCTGGGCAGATCTTCTTGAACGCAACCGGTTCGTTAGCTGATTGAAATTCTTACAAATATATAGACTTGTTCATCTGAAGGCAGTGTTTACGCGGAAACTCATAATCCTCAACTCCTCTACTCGGAATCAGGTATTGACTTACTATCTGTTTTAATATGTAGAAATTGCCTTTTCCCTTACATACATTGACAAATGTTAATATCGTACAGTTTCAAGCATTGATTTTCGAAGCCTCGGCTGAGCAATTGCTTAATATGAAAGGCGAAGGTGAGGCTCTGTTAATATTAGCTATTCTGATGTAGCCAAGCTCTTACAAAGATATTTTAGAAGCATTCGTTGTTCGAAAATTAGGCAGTAGAATTGCAACTAGTCGAAATGCTCTAATTCTTCTCGAGACATTCACCCAAGGACAGGTAATCAAGGAAGTTGTCATCGTTCACCATATTGGTAAGTATAAAGTCGACCTTCCTCGACACACAAGAATAATTAAATATTTTGTCGTTTAGACTGCGGTATAGACACAATCGAATTTGGGGCTTGTAGTAAGCCAATCCTGCTAGAGAAACATGAAGCTGTTCTAAGTGAAGAGGTTGGTAATTACTATCTTGTTCTCTTATTATTCTTATGAGTTAACTGCTAGCTGTTAATAGCCAAATAGAATAAAATTATAGGGCTTCTATGCTGCATCATTAATAGTGAGTCGATATCAATACGAAGTAGTACCCAGAATGTGAAACTGAAGTAAGATATATAGAATTCTCTAGGAGACCTCATGGGAGATATCAATATTGATGAAGTCAATTTTTCAAATAAATAACGATATAAGTAAACAGCAAGTTATTCTTAGTTAAAGCCATCTGCTTTAGCCCGAGTCTCTGCGCTTGTTCAAAAGTGAGAGGAATGAATATATGAGAAATGATTTTTACGCTCATCTCAAACGCAATCCCGTCAAGCTTACGATAAAACGTTCAATTGCCTCGACATGGCTGGGAAGCCCTTCATAATTGAAGTAAAGAGCTCCGATACCAATAATACCACCAAGAAAAGTAACGAGAATAATCCCATCTCCTAACTGCCCCCCTTTTTTTCCTTGCTTAAATGTTGTTGAAGTGCGATAGAAAAAGTCATCCCAAGGAATGAATATGCTTCTTAGCCAAAATTTGTATTGCCAATCAGGGAACATGATCGTGTTTCTCTTTGAGTTCTCATCAATGAACCAAGATGTACAGCCTGTGGCCCAGACGAGCTTCCTGGCCTTTTGTTGTACCATATCAATATCTCTTTGCTCCGCTGAAGGTTTGACAGCGACAACATCATAAATAGATTTGCTAAATGAGAAAGGTGAAGTCTTTGTGCTTAACGCTCTCATTATGGGCCTTATTATGCGCATCGTGAGATTGATCTGGCACTCCGTGGTGTAGATGACAGAAAGGTGGCCACTCAGTGTATTTGGTCCCATCATGATGAAGAAGTTGGGGAATTCTGATAGACATGTCCCCAAATATGAAGAAGGTGCCCCTTCGCTGACCTGGGCCCACTGCATTGATGAGGTTAGAAGACACCATAATATCAAGAATTGGAAGATCCGGCTCAAACTTACATGATCCAAGATGCTGACACCTCTTTCACCGAAGATTTGCAAGGACCCTAAAGGTTGTTGGGTCTCAAAGCCATTAGCAAGAATAATGGCATCAGCTGTGATAATCTTCCCTGACTTTGTGCGAACGCCTGTCGGTACTATCTGTTCGATTGAATCATCGTATACCAGCTCAACGTTATCACGATGTAGACAGTCGAGATATCCTGTATCATTGACACGCCTCTTGCATCCAATTTCGGTCTTGGGAACAAGAAAATCGCGATACTTTGCCGGCGCGTTGGCGCGAATATAATCGGCAGCCTCTTTTGACCAGCCACTGCGAATCTCAGCACCAGTTTCTACGTCGAAACCTTTGAAATCTCTTTCCTTTTCCCAGTACAGCTTCGCTCTGTAGAAACGCATTGCCAGAGGAACCCATTTCATTGTCCATTTGAATAAAGCAGAGTATTCTGGATTGGGGCGCTCCGCAAGCCAATGTGCCTGGCGACAGAACTGTGTAATCATTTTAGCTGCTCCAGGACCAGAGGAAACTTGAGGGACCATTTGCACTGCACTGCATCCATTTCCTAGAGCGACACTTATCAATATATAAAGCCATAAATTCTATACATAGCTAGAGAAACTGACCAATGACGACGAGCTCTTTTTCCTTCCAATTGAACGTATGATCCCACTGCGCCGTGTGGAAGATTTTGCCTAGGAAGTTCGAGACGCCCGGAATGGTACACTTCTGTGGAACAGAGAGTGTGCCGACTGCTGATATAAGGATTTTGCTGCGATATTCTTTTATTTCAGAGGATTGAAGATTACGAACTGTGACGCGCCAAGTTCCAGAGACCTCATCCCAAGAAGCATTCTCGACAAGAGATGCTAGTTGAACGTGCTTGTGGATTTCGTATTGAGCTGCCACCTCTATAAAATACTCATGTATTTCGGATTGTAAGGCAAACTTGCGTGACCAATTTGGCTTTAACGCAAAGGAGTAGGAGTAGAAATGTGATGGAACCTGTTCCATGCCATTCATTAGATTCGTGAGGAAAAGTAGCAGCATGAGATCAGATCAGAGACCTACGTCGCAACCACATCCAGGATACGAGTTCACCCACCACGTTCCCCCAATATTATCAGATTTTTCAAGAAGCTTGAAATTCCTTGTCCCAAACTGCCGAACTAGCTGTATGGCTAATCCGACTCCAGATATGCCTGCGCCAATGATGAGGACGTCGGTATACTCTGCCATCTTCAACAATGCAAAGCTATTACTCTGACTCGGTTGTTGTAAAATCAACGTGGAATAAGGGAAGATTATGTGATATGGAATGTTTGGAAAATACTGCAAGCTCTTTATCCATATAAAGATATTTGAGAGTGATGATTTATATTAAACGATGGGTTGTCTTATACTACATAAACTGACTCTCCAGATTGTACCTCCCTGATGGCGGACGAGATAACCGAGCATCGCTATGAATAAAGGAAGGTAGGCCGAAAAGCGAGCCCAGAGTATCAGGCAAGCGAGCCGGCTTAGATCCAATTTTAGCAATTGATGCAGGCAAGTGAGCCGAGAAAATGAATCTGCTGCAATAATACGCTGTGTAACTCTAGCTTTGCTTACTCTCGACTACGGGCGACAGTCACCCGAGGAGGCAACCATGCCGGAGAAGCCCGGACAGGCTAAGCCAATCAAATCATACTTCACTCAATGGATCTTCCCCAGCAGATTCTGCAATAAGGTGGCTACTCGCTAGTATGATGATGCCTAGATTTCTGCGGGGAAGATGGGGATTATTAACCATGAATTGAGGGACAAGGAATTAAGAATTTTATGAATATCATGTCACATCTGATGGCCATTGTATGCAAATAATTGGCTAGCCAGAGACGATCAATCAAATGCCTCTCTCGCCTTGTTTTCCTCACGCTTTGACCTATAATATTCATGTGTTGATTTTATTCTCATCTGCTTTTGTCGGCTACGTTGCGGTTCTCAATTTTATTTAACACACAACAGATCTACTTGGAGAGCTAGCGCTCGGCTTGGTTTCCGCAAACTCTTCTTGGATTATCAAACATCTTTCATATCACCATATCGCGAATTGGTATTGATACCTTCAAAATATTCATCACATCCGATCAATTGCCTCAAATCTCAGGGTAGCATGCGCTCATACAATGGTTGGTACGTACAAACAGGCTTGTTGTTTCCTTGACCATCGCCTAATAGCCTCACAGCGTAACTTGTCGACATCGTAAATTAAAGTGCGATGAAATTAGGCCTATCTGTGGACATTGTACCAAGAGCTCGCGTGACTGTGGCTACATAGAGAGGGCTGTCTTTCGTACATTCGATGGCAGCACGCTGTCTAATGGAAAGGTGAAGAATAAGGCCGATTTTCAGACGCCATTTGATGACAACCAAACGTGGCTAGACATTCCAAAGCATTGTAAGATAAACGCACCCTCTCATCTGGTCCTAAGCAGCAGACAATCAAGCAAGTAATAAAGCAAGCAGATACTCAACACATGTCTAGTAATATTTATCAACGTCGAAGATCCATATGAATCTGAATCCCTGGCCGTGCCCCATCACGAAGTAGAGGAGATAGATCAATTATCCACACACAGCAGAGAGAAGGACGTAGTGCAGTCTCTTCATCATGGAGAGCATAAAGATCTTAATTACGATAAAAGTACATTCGCGCAAATATCAACACCTTTAGATGAGGATGAATCTATATCTATTCTAAAGCCAGACGATTACATACAGGATAATCTTTTAATCTTGCGGCTGCTGAGGCACTTCAAAGAAAGCCCCGGACAATGGTACAGAGAGATTGATATTTTTCCATTTATTATTAATAAGAAAACTAATAATCAATAGGATGGATACTTTTGATACTGGCGCCTACTTCTCACACAAAGTAACAGTCATGGCTGCTACAAAGCCTCTACTAAAATCTGCCGTATGCGCTCTCGCAGCTAAACATTTGGGACATTGCCAAATGAAATTGAGTGACCAATTTGGGGAGCAGTCTAATCATAAAAGGATAACTCTCTCTCCTTTTGACCAAAGAGTCGATTGGCAATATCAATCTGCTAAGCACTACGACCACGCTATCAGACATCTCAAAGCCGCTGTTAATCTAGGAGCTTTTGAAACGGATGATGCTGATAAAGAGGAATTATTTGCTTCTATAACAATATTATGCACTTATGAGTTAATGGACGCGCCGGGCACAGCGTGGAGAGCTCATCTAAGCGCGTTGCCATTATTCAGCCCGGGGCCTAGCTCTGCTCCAATTCTTGGCTCCCCGATCACTATCCCGAGAGCTGCTGTGTCGGGGCCAGTATTTTGGAGCCTTGCCAGGCAGGATTTGCTCTGTGCTTGTAAGTTTCCTTCTTTAAGTGTCACTATTTAAACTTGGTTTTACTAATCGGTTTTGAATCATAGTCATCAGTGAGACTCAGACACGGTTGGACTTGAAAGATATACGTCTATGGCAGAATGCGGGCCTTGTTACAGACGAACATGGGTCACTGACGCCTTTCTATATCCTTAATGCTGCTGAGGTTGAGGAAGACGCACGAAGTAATGAACTGGTCTGGCTCCTGGGCAAGATTGCGAATCATATCGCCGCGGGAGATGCGTTAAATCCCGAGCACTATGCTCTTCCACAAGGGCAGAGACCCTTAGTTGGAGTGACACAAGAGCAGCTGCTGGAGAGATGGAATTTACTTACTAGGGAGCTTCAGAACTGGCGTTGCAGTCTCCCAGCAAGCTTCACCCCAAGTGCTCGGACTAGAATTTTGAATTATCCTAGCGAAGAAGGCGAACAGAATGAAGGGGATGAAGGGGAAAGCAACCCTGTGAATCTTGAGCAGATATGGTACGAGGCACCCATTTGTGCAGCAACGATGCAGAATTATCACATGGCTTGTATACTACTCTTGACAAATCAGCCTCAAGAGTCTACGGCCATTCGCTCTTCGGTTTCCGCTCGTCTAGACTCTTATCGAAAAAGCGAGCGTGAGGCTCTTCATCACGCTAGAGAAATCTGCGGCATCAGCCTAACCAATCCACCGGATTCAGTGCGAGTACACTCCGTCCAGGCCTTATTTATAGCGGGCCAGGTCTTTAGCGATTCTTCCGACCTCAAAGTGGTACTTGATTTGCTGTCTGGAATTGAGCGAGATCTTGGATGGACGACGAGCCATCATGCGTCAAGGATTGCTGATTTGCTAGCTAGGCGAAATAGTGACAAAGATCCAGTGTGGATCTTTGACTAGAGTAAAACAATTAATATGAAAATAGGAGCAAATGGCTTGTCACGAATGAAGCCAAGTATGGTCGGTAACACAAATGTCCGGAGACGGAAGGTAAGCCGAGATCCAAGGCAAGAATTCCGAATTGCTGCATTTGTATACGCAATAGAAGGGAAAAGTCTCGCAGAACAAACGTGCAGCTAGACGGCCATCCTCTCCCTCGGAAACAAATATATAATATGTCGATTAAGCGAACAAACAAGGAGAAGAAAGAGAATTTTAACTTTGACTACAATTTATTCATCAACAGTCAACCACAATGGCGGATTCCACTCAGTCTCAGCGACTGCTAAACAAAATATGCATTGTGACTGGATCTTCTTCGGGTCTCGGCCGAGCTATCTCTCTGGCATACGCCCGAGAAGGTGCGCATCTTGTCTGCGTTGATTTGCGACCAGATGCTCGACAGGAGGTTGAATCTGAGCGTGGAATGAATACCGATGCTCTCATTCGGCAAAATGGAGGGCGCGCTGTTTTCATTAAGGCAGATGTGAGTAATGCTGGTGAAGTAGAGGAAATGGTGAATAAAGCAGTTGCAGAATATGGTCGCATCGACGTGTAAGGAAGCCGTTTATTCTTCAGAATGTTTTGAAAACGCCCAAGTTGAAGCTGAATATCTGCTCAGGTTGGTCAATAACGCCGGCATTTCTGTTGAGGCCGGCAAAAAGGCTCTCAAGGTTCATGAAACACCAGAGCAATGGTGGGACTTGAGCATGGCTGTCAATGCCAAGTCGGTCTTCCTAGCGAGCAAATATGTCATTGCTCAGATGATGCGTCAAGACAAATGTATTTTCGGAGATCGTGGCTGGATCATCAATATATCCTCCATTTTTGGGCTGGTTGGCGGCAAATATAACTGTAAGTATTCTCTACTGCAACGTATTCGCCTTTCTAAATCCAGAGAGAGAGAGACAGAGAGACAGAGAGACAGAGAGACAGAGAGACAGAGAGACAGAGAGACAGACGGCTAGAGACTAATGGTAATAGCATGTTACGCCGCATCAAAAGCTGCTGTAGCAAACTTAACGAGGCAAGTTGCAATGGACTATGCTGAAGACAAGATTCACTGCAATGCCATATGCCCTGGATGTAAGTTTGCGTACATTCTTTGGCCTCGAATTGATATGACGCTCTTTTCTAACATGTTCCTCCTTCTAGATGCCAAAACCGCCATCTTCGTCAATACAACCCAAATACACGATGCTGAGGAGATTGCACAACGTCATCCGCTTCATGGGATTGGCGCACCGGAGGATCTAACTGGAGCTGCCATATTTCTTGCGAGTAACGAAGCGCGATGGATTACGGGTGCTATGCTTCCAGTGGATGGAGGTTTCACAGCTCAATGATAGATCTATCCCATTTGCTACGTTGCTAGATGTCAATTTTGCAGTAAATGCTGAGAATGAAGGCTGAAACGCAAAATGTTTCAAACTTTGGTGGTCTTTGTAGCGGTGTAGCGAATTCTAGAGCAGAGAGTACGAAGAACCAAGTAGGTTAGCTAGAGAACAAGGATTTTCTTTGCCACGGAAAGCCTTACACAACGAGTCTTATTCGGGGCACTGAGTGACAGATATGTACTCCGTATATGGCATATATATAAGCTAGCTGTTCAATACTGCAAGAGGACGCGTTTCTACGGCGCGTACGCGACAGCAGCAACAGCAGCTCTTCAAGTTCGCTCCTCGCCTAGAATTATAAGCGAAGTTGAGGGCGGGAATTTTCCCGCTTACTAGTAGGTGAATTGGCTTATATAAGCTTGTTGAATTTGGCTTTATATAAGCAATTTTTTTTGGCTTATATAAGCAAATTACATACTGTGTAGTAAAATATCTACGCCAGCTTTATTAGGCCTAGCGCTTACAACAGTGTTTCGCGGTTAACGAAGGCGAATTGTGCCACTAGCAAGACTCTTCAAATCAATATTGGAAAAGCTGACGCAGCATAAATGCTAATGGTTACTGAGGCACAGAGTATAAATGCAATCGCATCCCGGGGTTGGGCTGATT
>JACBYL010001045.1:0-10011 GCA_015266385.1 Trichoderma oligosporum | reverse complement strand
CCCCCAACTTCCACCAACCGCAACGAACTTCCAGGCGGAAACATCAATTCCCTACCAAGCAAACCAGTCGCTCCACAAGACCCATCGGGCCCTCTAGGTTCTCGTAAGCGTACTGTCGACGACGAGATCAAGCCGCCAAATTATGGTCAACTGAAAAAAGCCAGCATGAAGCCATCCAAGGGTCTCTTGGTACCGAATTGGGCACCGAAATCAAATGAAGAGCCTTGTCCGTGGGCAACTGTCGACCACTCCGCAACAACAAATATGGCTTTTCGGTGAGTTTACACGCTTGCTTTTTCTCCTTCCCACCTTCTGCATCATCTTTCCCTCTGCTTGCTTGTTAAGCTATGTCGCATTTGCTTCCTGCTAACCGTGCTGGACATAGGCTGCACAAGGAGATTATGGACTTTTATGACTTCGTTAAGCCCCGCGATTTTGAGCAGACAATTCGCGATAGGCTAGTAGACAACTTGAAAAGGGCCATGAGAAGGGATGGCCGGAATTTCGCCAGCGCCCAACTCTTTCCATTTGGTTCTTTCAAATCTGGCCTGTATCTTCCAACAGCCGATATGGACATGGTAGTTTGCTCTGCTAGTTTTATGCGAGGCGGCCCGCCCACCTATCTCAGCGCCAGAAGCTGGCTGTATAAGTTCCAAAAGTTCCTGGTCGCTCAGCATATCGCAGATTCTGATTCTATTGAAGTTATTGCCCACGCTCGAATCCCGCTTGTGAAATTCGTTGACAAGGTCACCGGACTGAGAGTTGATGTGTCATTTGAAAACCTTGGTGGAGTTCAAGCGATAGACACCTTTCTGCGTTGGAAAGAGCAATATCCAGCCATGCCCATCCTTGTCACTCTAATTAAACACTTTCTTCTGATGCGAGGTTTAAACGAGCCTGTAAATGGAGGCATAGGCGGGTTTTCAGTCATTTGCTTAGTCGTCAGCATGCTTCAGCTCATGCCGCAAGTCCAAAGCCGCAGCTTAATTCCGGAGCACCATCTTGGAGAGATGCTCCTCGAATTCTTCGAGTTATACGGACGGCATTTTGATCATGAAACTAATGCCATTTCGCTTTCTAAGCCTATTGGATATATTCGCAAGGTAACCAATTTTCTAAGTTGCCGAACATGGCCTGTTCAAATAGCAAGAAGGCTTTCCTTTCCTTTCCTTTCTTTCCGTCTCTTCTCCTCCCGTCTCCTCTTTTTTTTTCCCTTCTTCTCTTCTCTTTTCTTTTGCTAACTCCCATTTATAGAGCCGAGTTTCCAGTTTTACATACAAGAACAATAACCGCCTCTCCATCATTGACCCTAACAATTCTAGCAATGATATTTCCGGTTCTTCGTCGAATACAGCTGCCGTTCTGTCTCGCTTCCACGATGCCTATCTCACTTTATCACAACGCATGCAAGAGGTTGCTAGAGCTCCAAAAAGCGGCGGCATTCTTGATGTGATTTTCAAAGGCGATTATTCTTCTTTTAGAATGCAGCGAACCTATCTTCAGCACATATATGAAAAGTCTACTTGATCATTCACTGGTTAGAGGCATATATACAGCATAACGACCACTAATGAGGAAAATTGGCGTTTACGGATACCCATTATTGTAAACGAGAATATTGGACGGAATGGAGGCCATTGTCGGATTTAAAGATGTCGAGATCATACCATGCATGCATGACTTGAGGAAGGAGAACTAGAGCTTGTTTGAACATGTACTTTTCTATCATTTTGACGATCAGGCCCAATTTGCGGACCGGGAGGCATGACTTTAATTTTTTTTCTTCTTCTCTTCGCCAGATGGGCTGTTGGTGGCTGTCAACTAATGGACTGTTTCAGGGATTACGACAATTTGAACATGTTACACTTTCTACTTCGGGCTTATTCCTACTAACACCCTATGCAGTGATATGCCGAGATATACTACACGAATGTAGTTGAGGAGTATTGGATGCTGACTATGATGTAGGAAGAAACTACTCAGTCTCATCGATGAAGATGTCTAGAATGGCCGAATTTTTTTTTGGACAGTCTTTGTCGATGGCGACTGGTCAACTGGCTGCAGCTTATGTGGTCAGATTTGACCAACTCCCGGTGACCTTGGTCGCCATTTTTCCTCACTGCAGGATCTGCTTTATGCAGGGCTGTGGAGAGGGGAAGGTTGAACGTGAGAGGTAAAGAATCTTTAGTCATATGGAGGTGACTTTGATAGTTTGTTGGATTTGGAAGTTGCGAGAAATTCTTGTATTGGCAAATATCCGGTCATCTTTTTCTTGGACGTTCTTGCTTCATCATGTGGTTTGAAGCTGCCAAGATTCCAAAATTTGATCAACTTAACGAGTGAATATATGGGCTTTTCATTCCCCTTAATTTGATCTATAGCGTCTACTCTACTTATTCAATGCAGTTTGTTCTTTTTTATAACGTATATTTGTTTGGCCCATTGTCAAATTTTATCTTCTTTTTTTCTCCCTTTTCTTTCTCCCCCCCTTTTTTTTTAAATGATTAGAGGCCGCTGCGATGTATCGAGTTACCAATGTCTATGCTATTTGCTCTATTGCCGCCCTCGGTGAGTCCCACGCCTAGGACCAAGAGCCAGGTTGGGGGTTGGAAGAAGGGAAAAAGATGGTTGGTATACGAGATATCGTTCCTAACAGAGTCATATCCAGGTGGTACCCTTTTCGGGTTCGACATCTCATCCATGTCCGGTGTTCTCGGGGTCCAAGCCTACAGGCATCACCTTGGCAATTCCAACCCTTATGTGCAAGGCGTCATTACGGCGATGCTGCCTGTTGGCTGGCTATTGGGATCGCTCCTGTCTTGCTTTCTGGCTGACATAATGTCACAAAAGAGTCTGCTGCAAGATGCGTTTTGTTTGTGGATTATGGGAAGTGGGATCCAGTCGACGTCCAACAGTAGTTTAATTCTGTGTGTTGGAAGACTTATTGCTGGCTTAGGTGTTGGGATTACGAGTGCGATTGTGCCGGTGTATCTGGTACGTTTCTACCCTTGTTGCCTCTTCATCAGGTTTAATGATAATGTCGAAATGTAGTCTGGCTAAGAAACGAAAAATAGGCTGAAATTGCGCCCAAGGAGATCCGGGGACGCGTGATTAGGTATGTAAATTCTATTGGGCCTGATTTAAGTAATATGTTGGAAAAGATCTAACATGTAGTGTGTGTGTCTCTATGTCGACAGTCTCCGACAATGGGCTATCACCTGGGGCATTCTCGTCCAGTTCTTTGTTCAATACACCGTTGCGAAGCACACTGGCAACGACTCGAACGAGCTTTATACACAGTCGCCTATTTTTCAAATATCATTGATCATTCGAATGGTGCTGGGGTTTTTGCTCTCCCTGGGCTTCTTCTTCGTCCCCTATAGCCCGCGTTGGCTGGGGGCCCAGAACCGATGGGATGAGGCCCTCCAAGTGCTTGCTGACCTTGAAGGGCATGGGGACACAGGTCACTCGCGAGTCTTGGCGCAATATCGCGAAATTGAAGAGGACCTTCGGGCTGAAGGTTGGGAAAATGGGCGCAGTTTTCGGGTACTGTTGCAAAAGCGCCTGCGGAAGAGATTTGTACTGGGGATGAGCATCCAAGCATGGAGTCAGCTATGCGGCATGAATATCATGATGTGTTTGTCTACCAATGTTTCGGAAGCTTGAAATATTTCTGCTGACAATTACTTTTTCTTTCTTTCTAATAGACTACTTTGTTTACGTTGTGATAGGAGCTAGGTTCTCATCGCCACTCCTGATAGCTTCGATTCCGTACATCATCAATGTTGTCTTCACCTTGCCAGCTATTCTATTCGTGGACAAGCTGGGTCGACGACCAACTCTGCTTCTTGGCTCCTTCTTGATGATGCTGTGCCTTTTCTTCATTGGTGATTATCCCCTTTCCTTGGTTTACTTATTTTCTTTCTCTTCTGTTTAGATTTATGACTCATGTGGAAACACCTAATAATAATATTTTGATAGGATCACTCCAAAAATACTACGGTCAACCCAACACAGATAGGACGAGAACCGATATCAATTCGGAACTATCCTGGATCATTGTGGGAAGTCGCTCCGCCCCGATTGCCATTCTGTTTTTTTCTTGCCTCTTTGTGGCGACTTTTGCAGCGACCTGGGGCCCAGTGTCGTGGATTTATCCAGCAGAGATATTTCCCGGTAGAATTCGTTCTAGGGCTGTCTCTTTGAGCACGGCAACGGGTTGGGTGTGCAATGTGGCCGTGGCCTCTGTGGTGCCACCTCTGCGTAAGTAAAAGATGAGATTGATTGATTATTCTTTGAGGAGTAATTTGCAATATGCTGACGTTATAACAACTTGAAGTATGGGCTATCAAGTAAGTAATAACTGCTACACAATTATATAAATGACAGCCAACTAACATGGAGACTTGATAGTTACTATACATATTACATATTTGGCGCCTGTATGAGATCCCATTCCTACCAAGCAGATAGATAGCATGGCATGGAGCTGACTAGGATATTAGTTAATTTCTTTGCATTTTTGCATGTTTTCTTCGCCGCATACGAGACAAAAGGCTACGCGCTCGAGGAAATGGATGAAGCTTTTGGCTCAAACCTCCCTCCATGGGACACACACCGAGAGAATAGCCGGCTAGATGATTTGGCGTTAGAAATCGAGCTTGGAGACGTCAATGTCAATATTCCTGAGACACGAGAGCCAGAGATACCAGTTGAAGAAGAGTTGGGATGGCCATTCAGAAGGAGGAAGAGGAGCCATACTGCATAAATCTTGTTGTTTTGCAGGTTAGTTAGGGCTTTAGGTGACTTGTAGCATTACGCCGCCACTTGTTGGTTTGGCAGGGTCGTGTTTCTTTATAGAAAAGGTTTAGGCTATGGGCTATCAAAATATGGGAATGAATAAAAGTATTTAATTCTGTTTGATGCTCTGGAGCGTTCATTAATCTTTCAGTTTTCTATAATTACTTGCTAGACTTTTGAGTGTCTTTTGATCTTGATCGGTTATCTAGCTCCAAGCTCTTATCAGCTGTATATCTCCATAATTGCGGCTTTACAATAGCTAGATAGCTATAAACTATAAATAAGAGAAGCTGTATGACACACGGCGTATATACTGTGCGGTTTCCCCTCTTCGACTCCTATAAACTAGTAAGTTATAAGTTAAATTCATGTGCCTGTGCCACTCCATCATGACCCCCGCTGATTGTGTGTGTTTCCCCATCTATTACTCCGTAGTTTTAGTGGTGAAAGTGCCACTTTTGCCGTGGGGGAGAGAGAGAGAGAGACAGCATCACGATATTATGGAGTAGAGCTAGAAGTAATACAGAGAGTTAGTTAATGAGGGGCAAAAATGGATGAGGGGCTAATGCTATGGGGATGGATGGATAAGGCCTGGATGGCGTACTCCGTATGTTGAGACGAGCAGTACCAGGTCTCGATTTTTACAATCATTTGAAGCTTTGGGACGATTCTCTATTTAATTTTTCTTTCTTTCTTTCTCTTCTATTTACCTGTTGGTTTGGAGAGTCAAGGGATCGATTGAGGCATTGAGTAACCTATAAGGCACCAAAAGGAAAAAAAAAAAAACAACAGGAAAAAGAAGACCTCCCATTTTCCCCATTGATCTCTTCGAAATACTGGTGCCCCCAGCTATGTCGTCGCTCATCTTTTATCCAACCTCTCCAAAGGAGGCTCTGGTCAAGCAATTCGTCGGCAAGTCCATCCGCGATGTGCCGACGCCGGCGGCGGTGATGAATGTTGCTGCAGCGAGACGCAATTGTGAGCGGATGCTGGAGGCTTCGAAGAAATTGGATTTGGGGTGGAGGGCCCATGTGAAGACACACAAGGTGAGAGAGTTCTGGACTTGTAGAAAAGGAAGAAGAAAAAGGGAAAAAAAAAAAATTAAATTTTTTTTATTGGGGATTCAGATAAGAATGTTGATGCTAAATTTCGTGTTCTGGACAGACTGTTGAGTTGACGCGCCTTCAAGTGGGAGAAGATATCTCGAGACCAGCGAATTTGATTGTGTCTACGTTGTCGGAGGCGGAGTTTATTAAGCCACTTCTGGAAGAGTATAAAAACAAAGGGAGACAGGTAAATGTATGGCCGTCCTATTATCAAGAGGGTTTTCCTTTTTTCCTTTTTTCCTTTTTTTCCTTTTTTTATATCTTTCAGTAAATGGTTTATAAACACATGCTTATGGTGGTTGGTTACTTTAGTTTGTCTACGGTCTTCCCATCGCTAAGGGAGCGGTGCCGCGGCTGGCGGACATTGTTAAGGTTCTCGGCCAAGGCAGCATCTCGGTTCTCATCGATGACCCAGCGCAGCTGGCTGTGGCTGCTGAGTTGAAGAAGCAGTCTGGTGTTACGCCTCTAGCACATATCAAGATTGATATGGGAGGACGCCGGGCTGGTGTTGTTGAGAGCAGCGAGAGGTTTGTCGAGGTTGCTAATGCGGCGTTGGAGGCGCACAAGGCTGGGTCGGTTATCCTGTCTGGACTGTATTCACATGCTGGGCAATCGTATGGAGGGGACAGTCGTGTGGCGGCAATCAAGATGCTGAGCGCTGAGGTTGATGCTATGCTGAGCGCGGCAGAGAGGCTTTCTGCAAAAGCCAAGGAGACGGGTATCAAGCTTCCTACGTTGGTGGTCTCTGCTGGGGCTTCTCCTACGGCGTTGTCTGTACAGAACCTACTCAGCGGACAGGCTGGTGATGATAATGACGCTCAAGATAAGGAGACGGGCACGCCAGAGCTACAGGCTGCGGTGACGTCGCTTTCGGAACTTTTCAAGACGGTCAAGAGTAAGGGCCACGCAGTTGAGATTCACGCCGGCGTGTATCCGACCCTAGATCTTCAGCAGCTTGCCGCTCACAGTATGGCTTCATCCAAGCTTTCGTGGCGCGATATCGCCTTCACCGTCGTTGCTGAAGTACACGGCGTATACCCTGGTCGTGGCGAGAACGGCACAGACGAGGCGCTGATCGGGGCTGGTGGCCTGGCGCTGGGCCGAGAGTTTTGCAAAGCCTACGACGGGATGGCCATGGTGACGCCGTGGGGGCGAAAGGGCGTGGAATATCCTACTTGTGATGTCGAAGACTACGAGGGCTGGACCGTGGGCAGATTTTCACAAGAGCATGGCATTTTGACTTGGGCCTCTGGCAAGGGACGAGGCGGCAAGAAGAGGGATCTGGGACCGCAATTGGATGCTGTGGAGGCGGGACAGAAGGTGAGACTGTGGCCAAATCATGCTTGTATTACGAGCAGTCATTTTGGATGGTATTTTGTGGTGGATGAGGATAGAAAGGGTAAGGAGGATGAGATTGTGGATGTTTGGATCAAGGCTAGGGGGTGGTAAGGGGAGATTGCAAAAATACGGAGTACAAGTATGTATAATGTACTCCGTAATAGTACGCAATTAGATATAAGATGGATATGGGATTGGTTAATATTACTATCTTGAATTTGAGAGTTGACAACTAGAACTACTACGAGTAACATACAAGTATGCACCAAAGTTTTGATACGTTATGCTGCTACTGGTACCTCCATACTCCGTACTGTACTCCGTATAAGTAAGTACTCGTGCTCCGGAGGCAAAACCGGACCCCCACCGACTGAGCAAGGATATCGGCTTTGCCCTCCGGGAACCCGGGGGAAAGCAAGCGGTAAAAGAGGGCTGGGCAGCGTCGAAATTCTCGCATGGCTGGAGGGGCATTCCATTTACGAGTACATTTATATTTCATTTTCCAAAGATAGTGTACTCTGTACTCTGTAGTCATGATTACTTTTTCAGCACTGCGAACGGCTGCAAGGGCAACATCACGTTGCTGGCTTGTCTTGGATCGCGCTGGCATCGGAACTCAAGTGGAGTCTTAACCGGCCCCCATGGGAGGACAGAATCTTACTTTGAATGTATTCCCCCACGACCTAAAAAAAGCCCCCCCAAAAAAAAAAGACGGGGAACTTTTTAAGACGTGGCGTTGGGTTTTTGATTCGAGGAAGTTGGAACGTTAAAAAGCAATTTGCCGTTGACGGAGTACCCTGTATGTACAAGAATGTAACATGGAGAGATACGATACAAGCATAAACAAGAGTAGAGAGTCAAGGGAATACCTAGTAAAAATACAGTAAAATCAAATACAGCTAGGTGAGGCGAATTGGAACAAAATTTATGGAGAAAATTCTTCGCATGATCGATCAGCAGCCATTCATTCATTGTTCCTTTCAATGGGGAGCGTGGGGGTACCATAGTAGAAATTGCGTGTTAGATTATGTTTTTTGCCCATGCATCCGGACATGTGAGTATGCGTATGCGTATGCGTATGTATGTGTATGTATGTGTATGTGTATGTGTATGTAGTAATAAAACGTAGTAATGGGGAAACAAGACTACACAATACGGAGTATTTTGCTATGGATCAGCTAATATAGATACGGGGAATTTTTCTTGCCTTATGGAGCCCCGTCCTTATTTCCTTTTCTTCTTCTTCTTCTTCTTCTTCTTCTTCCTATTTCTTGACTCTTTTATTTGTTTATTTATTTCATTTATTTCATTTATTCATGTAAAGCCGTTTTGTTCTCTGTAGTGTCTGTGTGAAACTTGAGGGCTCCTTGTTTCTTTCTCTTCCCTACTTATATGGAAAGTCTATTGATTCCGAAACTTGATTTGAACTGATACGTTGATTCTATCAAACGACTTTCTTCCTTGCTCATATCCTTCTTCTTCTTGTTCGCTTTCTAAAAAGTAAAGTGCAAATCCTCTTGAAACTTGAGGGCTCCTTGTTTCTTTCTCTTCCCTACTTATATGGAAAGTCTATTGATTCCGAAACTTGATTTGAACTGATACGTTGATTCTATCAAACGACTTTCTTCCTTGCTCATATCCTTCTTCTTCTTGTTCGCTTTCTAAAAAGTAAAGTGCAAATCCTCTTTCAATCCCAATAAAGAAAAAAAAAAAAAAGAAAGAAAGAAAGAAAGAAAGAAAAAGAAAAACCATGTCCCCTTCTGCCTACTCCACGAGCGAGGCCGCTCCAAATGGCCAGGCTGAGCATTCACCACGACCTCTTGCACGAGGAATCTATGTGCCTACTGTAGCCTTTTTCGATCCCGAGACGGACGAGCTAGATGTCAAGACTGTCTCCCGACACGCTGTTCGACTGGCAAAAGCCGGCGTAGCAGGTCTTGCCGTGCAGGGCTCCAACGGAGAGGCGGTCCATCTGACGCATGATGAGCGCTCAGTCATCACACGGACTACGCGAGCAGCTCTGGATACCGCGGGATTCACGTCGATGCCCTTGATTGTTGGCTGCGGCGCCCAGTCCACTATTGAAGCTATCAGTCTATGCCGAGAGGGAGCAGCAAATGGCGGCGACTATGCGCTGGTACTGCCACCGAGCTACTATAGCGGTTTGTTCGACAGCTCAACAGTTGAGGATTTTTTCGTCGGCGTGGCGGACGCTTCACCCATCCCCATCATCATCTACAACTACCCCGGTGCTACGCCAGGTATAGACATTAACTCGGACACATTGATTCGACTTAGCCATCATGCCAACATCGCCGGTTGCAAGTTTACGTGCGGCAACACAGGCAAGCTCGGGCGCGTGGCCTCTGCTGTGAGAGCCTCGGGAGACAACTTCCTTTGCTTTGCCGGTAGCGCCGACTTTACACTTGCATCCTTAGCTAGCGGTGCTGCCGGTGTCATTGGAGGCTTGGCCAACATTTCGCCTCGAGCCAATGTACGACTCTTCCAGCTGGCGGAGGAGAAAAAAGTAGCTGAGGCGACGACGCTACAGACTGTGTTGGCGGCGGGAGATTGGGTTGCTATTCAGACTGGAGTTGTGGGCGTCAAGGCTGCGCTGCAAGCGTACTTTGGATATGGAGGATGGGCAAGGCGGCCGTTGCCAAGACCGGACGATATTAAAGTGAAGAGCATCTCTGAGGGAATGAAGGAGATGATGGAGGTGGAAAATGCCTTGCCGGATGTTGCGTAGATGAGAGGCATTTGGAAT
>JACBYL010001043.1:0-11368 GCA_015266385.1 Trichoderma oligosporum | reverse complement strand
AAAAAAAAAAAAAATCCCCCCCAAAATTAATATAAAAAAAAAGTAAATGAATTGTAGCTCTTTGTGTGTGGACACGGTGCTGATGTACTACATCTATATATGTATGTATGAACATTTATCAAACGGAATTACTCCCTCTCTCCATTTTCATTCCCATGATAACAATAATCTTGACCATCTCGCCAAACACGATAAGAATGAGAAAAGGGGGAGAAAAAGAAGAAAAAGAAGAAGGGAGAGGAGGAGAAAAAGAGGAGGAGAAAAAAGAGTAATGTACAGCTTAAAAACACTTAACATACTCTTACTCCGCAAACTTCAACTCCTTTTCCTTCAATCAAGGCTTGTCTACCAAAATACACGTCAACTAGTTCCTGCACAAACAAAGCGTCACTGCCACTCCAGATATCCAGACCCATATTCTCTATGGATCGGCTGTCTATTGTGACGACAGAGAGGTCAGATTCATCTCCGCCGTTGAGAATCAAGCCCTCGTTTTCGTCTGTCTCGGTGGCGTCTTCGTCTTCGCCGTTATCGCGGTATGCTCCGTCGTCGGCGGCATCAACAACGTCCACCATGACAGAGAGCATCTGCGTGGTAAGGCGGTGGAAGTAAGTAATGATGGCCAGCTCAATGCTAGCCTCCCCGTCTACACCTGCGCGGCGACCAACAAGAGAGGCGATGGAGTTGCTAAGAAGCTCAGGCTGTGAAGGTGGCAAGGTCTGCAGAAGCGACATGGAGGAGACGTTGGGGCCATTCGGGGATAGCAGATCGGCGAGAAGAGCGGCATCACGCGTGGACTCTTGTTGCTCTTCTGAGCGGATCTGTTCACCCGCACTGGCCCACCACATAAAGCCATTATATGCAAAAGCCGCCCAGGTCACGGGTTCGATAAGTTTGTCGGTAGCACCATAAGGCTCATCTTTGACTACCCGATTAGACTGGCTAGTAGAAAGCCTTACTGCCGAAGTCTCAGATTCTGGAGAACGAGGGTCCTGTGCCGGAGTGGCAGCGGGTGAAATTGCAGCTAGGCGTGCAAGACCAGTACGAAGTGCGTTAAAGCGACGAAGGTCACGCTGAGTAGCCTTGATGGGCTTCCCGCGAGGACATTCTACAACGGGCCAAACTTTCTCCTTGGCATTTGTTGAGTACTCTGGAGGCATGGTGATAAGCATATCCCACAGAGTATCCTTCATGGCGAGAATGCTGTCCGTAGTACAGGCAATCCACCCAGAACCTGACTCGTCCTCAACGGCTGTTTCGTCGCCGCGGTCACGTTTTGATGCTTCAAGGTCCTCCATGAGAAATGGGATATCATGCACGCCGATGCTAAATAAAGGCCGAAGACGCTGTGGTGGAGAAGGGGTAGGTAGCGAGTCTGTGACAGAGAGTGGAATATTGGATAAAATGGATATATTATATACTAGCGACCCCATCAGTTCTCTGTAACTTTCCTTGGGGAAGCAGAAGTTACATACCAAAGTTGCAAATCTCATGCACTGGGGCATGGCACGAAATTAATATGCGCTGACGGAGTAGAGCAGCTCTGTGGATAGGGAAAATCAAAGGACCGAAACTGTCCAGCAGCTCAGTCAAGCTCCATGCAGGATGATATGGAGAGAGTTTATGTTCGGACTGAAATAGAGATACGCCATCAGT
The DNA here is from genome assembly GCA_015266385.1 of Trichoderma oligosporum. Lineage (NCBI taxonomy): Eukaryota > Fungi > Ascomycota > Sordariomycetes > Hypocreales > Hypocreaceae > Trichoderma > Trichoderma oligosporum. The sequence goes on along the minus strand of JACBYL010001043.1, from coordinate 9,712 downwards.
GACGGACGAATTTCTGCCGTGGGACTTGCGCGGTCGCTCTTGTACAGGTGTAATTGGCGTATGGACAGGCGAGAAGTGATATCCTTCTTTGGCTTTATTTGAGTCCCAGTACTTTTCTAACACTTCGGTCTGGTTGCGATTCTTGGCGAGGATCCTTTGATACCTTGGACTTAGCTTTGGCTACTCAATTGCGGGAAAAAGGAAAATAGAAAAAAAAGATTGACTTACGATGCCATCTGCTTCAAGTTTTCAGCGTGTCTCCACGCTCGACCAAGTCTTCCATAGCTCAGGGGAACAAGAATGCCCACGGCAATCATGCGGGCATGGCGCGCTTCCTCTTCTTCACACGGCTCATTGACGAATGCGCTCAAGCCAGCATGGGCGCTATTATGAACGAAGTAGATGAGGTCATCGGTGACAGTATGTAGCCCAGATGGTAAGGACTTATACTCAACAAGGCCTTCGAGCTCGAGTTCTGGCTCAGCCTGTTTCCAGACAATTGTGTAGCCAGCCTTGACATCAAAGTCGATGAGAAACAGAGCGGAAATAGGTGGTAGATCGACAAGTGCGGCTGGAGGGGCCGGGGGAGGAACGGAGAGAGAAGAGGGCTGGCCTCGGCGGGTTGGAGCCATGGCGATTCAAGTTTTATTGTCGAGACTGGAGCATCATATATGGATGGATTGGGACGAACTGGATTGACGTATAGAGCACAGCTTCACCGCAGCCAGAGGTCTCATGCAAACAGGCCAATACCAACAAGAGGAGGCCAGCCAGCAGGGATCCAAATGGACAGACAGATAGATGGTGGACACCGCAATCCGTACCTAATGCAGTTTTTCTTTTTTCTTTTTCTTTTTTCTTCTTTTTTATTTATCGAATAGGTAGTATTCCGTAGTATTTGATGGTGGGTATACAAAGGCAAAGTAGCAGAATTCTGCAATGGCCAAGCCGACGCAATAGACGTCAAAGCTCCTTCATGCAGGCAGCAGGCAGGCAACTAGAAGTAGAGCGGTTGGGCTCGTGGATTGTGGTTCGGGGCGACAGGGATATGCCGCTTTGCATGGCGTGTCTTGCTGCAACTTTGCTGCAACAAATTATAAGCTGATGGTGGATTCCCTTGAACAAGCTTCTTTCTTTGCTTAGAGATCACGGGTTTTTTTTTTTTTTTTTTTTTCTATTTTTCTTTACAGTATTGTCTCATTCCGACGGAGAAATGTGCTCCGTGCTTCCGTCAGGAACACTAACCTAGTTTACTGAGAAGAACCAAAACACTAAATACAAGTACTTAAATACTTAACGAATTAGTTGAAGAGAGAGAGAGAGCTTGGATACCTTAGGAATAGGCAAATGGGGAAACGGCAAAATAAAGAATAGGGAACAGAACTGGCACATGACAATACAGCCACACTGAAGAGAGAGAACGGAAAGTGAGTGGTTGAAAAGTACTTCCCCTCGCGTTAAGAATGTCCAATTTTAGCCAATCAAAACAACAGATTGCAACCACCCCTTCAAGTGACAAAACTATTATCAACCAACCAACTAAGTCAACTAGAGACCTTTAAGCCCCTCATTCGTTCTTTATTCTGACCCCAACGTCATTCAATAGGGCGACATAAAAAAAAAAAATTGGCGCCCCATTTTCCATCCCACCGAGGCCCAAAGTCGCAACCTACTTAACTAGTACTTGTATTCATTTCATCCATTGTTCATGCTACTTAGACGCCACTACTACTATAGATACTAATACCCTGTAACTTATACCCGTTTCAACAAACTCTTTATTTTTTTTCTTGGTACCAAACTCAAGATCCAGGCCCTGCCGCCGCCATCTAGTTAGTTCCCGTGGTCACCAAGCTTGTGATTCCCTCACACATCCATCCTTTTCATTCATCTTCTTCTTCTTCTTCTTCTTCTTCTTTCTTTCTTCTCCTTTTTCTCTCCTTAATTTTCCTTGTGCCTGACCTGGTCACATTATTGAATCCCAAGGTACTAACTATCAAGAAGAAAACAAGAGTATGGAACTGTAGCAGGACCCAGCCTCCATCTCCCTCCCCTTCTAATATCTCTCTCGACTCTCATTTTCAACCTTTCCGATTTCCGAACCGAAGCCGGCAGGGAAAACACATACTCTACAACTTCTTTTTCCATTAAACAAGAATACACTATACAATGGTCCTCCTCCTCAACTACCTCGTCAAGTTCCTCGTGGGCTACGCTGCCCTGACAATCTACTTCTACATGTTGTCCTATGTGGTCCCCAAGGCGGCCTTCGTGGCCCGCGTCCTCGCCTCTTACATCAACCTCATCGCCTGCGCCTTATACGGAGTCATCGCCTCCATCTTCCTCACCCTCATCGGCAAGCAGCAGATTGCACAATGGGCCTGCGCTCGATCCTTCCACTACTCCATGCAATACACCACGGGAGTCGAATTCATCGTTGACGACCCTAAAAATGTCCTTAGCACCACTCGCCCAGCCGTCTTCATCGCCAACCATCAGACTGAGCTCGATGTCCTTATGCTAGGCGCCATGTTTCCCAAGTACTGCAGCGTCACTGCAAAGGCTCAGCTGAAGCGTGTGCCCTTTCTAGGCTGGTTCATGACCCTCAGTGGCACCATATTCATCGACCGCAAAAACGCTAAAGATGCTCGCTCTGCCATGGATGGCGCTGCCAATGAGATCAAGACTAAGAGGCAGAGCGTCTACATTTTCCCCGAGGGTACCCGAAGTTATGCCAAAGAACCTACTCTGCTGCCCTTCAAGAAAGGCGCCTTCCATCTTGCTGTACAATCCGGTGTCCCAATTGTTCCCGTTGTCGTCGCCAACTACAGCCATATCCTTTATATCAAAGGCCTAATCTTTAACTCTGGCAAGATTCCCATTAAAGGTCTGTTTGTGTGACTTATAAATATATATATATATATATATATTTCCCTCCTTCTCCATTTTAGAAATGTAAAATTACTAACCCTTACGGTTCTCTTCGCAGTCTTGGACCCTATTCCCACCACCGGCCTTACTTCCGCTGACGTCGACCAACTTACTGAATCCACTCATCAACTCATGCTAAAGGAGCTCATCAGCCTATCGGAAAAAGCTCGCGGACAACCAATTACTATTCCAGCAACCTCTAACAGCACCTCCACAGCTAAAAGCACGGCTATCGATGGCAGAAAATAAAAGATGAGAGGTTCCATAGACATAAAGCCAGCGAGAAAAAAAAAAGAAAATCAAAGAAAAAAAAGACGACGGGATCAACGTAGAATTGGTACAGAGACGGTTCAATGGCGAAACAGGACAGCCGGTTAGGGGTTTAACATACGAGGTCAATTTTGAATTGAATTGATACCCATAGACGTAAAAACCCTCATAGCAACTTTACTTTATGTATCATGGTGGTAATTTTTTTCTTCAAGTTTTTTTTTTTTTTTTTTTTTTTTTTTTTTTTTTTTTTTTTTAATTTTAGAAAGTGGGTTGTTTTTTTTTGTTTATGTTTTTTTTTTTTTTTTTTTTTTTTTTTTTTTTTTTTGGTTTGAAAATAGCACATCTGTATGATTTCATCTACATTCAAACTTCAACTGTCAAAGTATATATCTAAACGCCTCTACATGCGTTCCCGTACGCCTCTCAAAACACGAAATTATAAAACTCCCAAAGTGCCACCAGTGCTTTATCCCCCTTCCACCCCCCCCTTTTTTTTCCACACACAATACCAGGAAGCCCCTCCGTTTTTTTTTTCTTCTTCTTCTTCATGGAACAGAACCAAAGAACCCGACTCACCTTTACACAAAAAAGAGCGATCTCGCCATCTTTGAAAAGAGATCAAAGATTTATTCCTTCAAAGCCAAGATGGCCTGAGTAAGGGGCACAACCCTTAGACTACGCCCCCTCTTTAGGCCTCGTTCCAGTGAAGGAACATGCAGGAGTGTCGGACAACGGTCGTCGGTCCACTTGCGGAAAACACGCTTCAAATCACGGGGAACACCCTCCAGGACTACCGTTGAGATGGGGATAAAGGGACGGTCTTCCATGCTAGCTGCTAGGACAGCATATTCCTGCGCAAAGTCAAGAGCATTGCGGAAAGAGGCGTACTGAGACTGTGCCTGGGAACCGACGATGATGTACATCTCAAAAAAGGCATCGAGAATGTAGATGCTGAATGATGACATATCAGCTTGGTTGAATGGACTAATCTCATAGATCTACGAAAAAAAAAAGAAAAAAAAATGTTAGTCATCTCCAAACAAACTTTTAAAAGAAACTAGTAGTCAAAAGGCAATCATCATGTAATTCTGACTTACCTGTTGCCTGGACTCTACATCGGAGCAAAAGAGTCTGCTGTTATACTTTCCATAACTAGGCTTCAGTCTCCAGTGATCGGCCGAGTGAGGCTTTGAATCACCACCATCGAGCATGTCCCAAAAGGAAGCAGGCTCGCTGCCTTCATCATACTCAATCAGCTGTCCAGTCACCGTCAAGTCCATACCAATGAGGCGTGCGCAACCGAGTTCATCTACATCGCTGCCCTTGCCCTTCCACAAATAGCAGTTGCCTGAGTGAGTAACTAGATAGGCAAATCCGGAGCAGAGGCTGGCCGTGGTAATGTCAACCTCGTCAAATGCTACTTGGCCTTGATACCGTCGACCACATAACATGGCCGGCGCGAGAGAGTCGTACTTTGTGCTTAGGCCCCTTCGGACAATGACCAAGCCACCCAAAGCTTGCAAGAATTCTGATGTTTCTTTTCCTTGCCTAATTTTGATGAGTTTGCCACCCAATGTCCTTGCTTCTTGTTGTGCAACTGTCTCTGCTACTTCCTCATCGACATCAATAACTTCATCACCGATCCAGAAGTACACCTCCCGCACTTTCCATCCAGCTTCGTTCGTGAAATTATGTGCAGCAATATACATCTCTTGCTCGAACAGAATACGTTCATGGTGAGATGGAACTGGCATCTGCCTGCCATCTCCATCAATCTGAAACATGTGAAATGATAGAGTCTTGATCTTTGCGCTAAATTTCGGGTAGTTTGTGAGGACATCAGCTGGATCGATACCGCATGGTACTCTCTCATGCGGAGGACCGAAGAATTCATGGAGCAGGGTTGATACATCACTTCCATGGCCTGTTTGCGGTCGTGTAGGTGAAGCTATTGGCGAAGGCTGCCTGGCTAGCTCAGCCGGTGGTCGAGGGAGTGGACGAGGCGAGATCGACGGTGGTGGTGGTGGTGGTGCTTGATGGGTTTCAACCTCTTTCGGTGGCCCATTAAAAGAAGGCTTGGGCCCTGGCAAAGGGGCTCTCACAGTCGAATTAGCAGGCTCCGGCATGGTGTTTTCCGTAAAAGGCTTTGATTCACCGAGCAAATTCAGTGCGGATGATCGTGGATCAGGCAGCGAACGCTCAGTCTTCTTCACTGGGGACCATGAGCTGGTTTTTTGTTGAACTAGCTTGGCCGGTTCCTTAGTAGGCTCAGGCAAGGGAAATCCAGCTTTTACTGGTGACCATGAGCCACCTGTTTTCTGAGGCGATAATTTGGCCACCTGTCTTGTAGGCTCGTCGGGGGTCACGGTATTGTCTTGCGCTAAGAATTTTGAAATACGTTTCACATCGAGTTTTCTTGGTGACTCTGGCTCTGGCTTGTGAGGCGAGGCAGGCCGTGGCTGTATTTCGCTGACTGGGATTTCAGGTTCTGTAGGCCGTCTGCGGATATTCAACGGGGCGACATGCTCCACAGGTCTATTGTCAACCTCCATCGCCCTCACTTTGATAGGCTCCGGTTTAATTGGTACATTAGCCTTCTTTGCAGCCACTTGATCCTGAACTGACAGTGGCGCTGTCTTCTTCTCTTCAGAGGGTGTAGCAAGGTTTAGTTTTCCAGAAGCAATGGATTGCCGGGTTGCTGAAAGGGATCCTGCCGGAGAATCTGTAGCACTGGCGGAAGTTGTGTTGTCTTTCGCAGTTGACGGGGCCTTTCTCCTAGGACCACGCGCTCGATTCTTAGTCATGTGTGTCAACTGAGGTCCTGGTTGTGAAGGCTGTTGAGCGTCTCTACCAGCTTGTCCTGACTCTTCAGCTCGATGACCACCGTTGGAAGACGCCGGAGGTGGTCCTCGCGCCAGCATACCAGCAAGAGCAGGATTAAATCGTCCAGCTAGGCCGCCGAGTTTTGACGGAGCACTCTTTTTCTTCAAAAGGCCGGGTAGAGAGCGTGGCGATGTTTCGGTTTGCGTTGGCGTATCGGGTTCCGCATTCTCTAATCTAGACTTCTCAGTTGGGGGGTTCTTTGTGGGAGTCAATGATGGGCTAGATTGTCTAGCCAAGTTCACTTGACTTGACTTTCTCTGTGGAGGAGTTGGTTTTGGTGAATCGGGCTTCTTCGACTGACCGGATGGGTTTCGTTTTTCTGGAAGTGCATCTTGCTTGAGCACTGTCGTTGGCTTAACCAGCTCAGCCCTCACAGCGAGTCCTTCAGGTAGAAAAGGCTTAGGTTTCTCGCCAAGCTTTACTGGATTTGCCGCAATTCCCCTTCCCTCCAGTTGAGCTTGAGCCTTCTTGAAATCTTCTCTCTTCTTCTGTATGGCCTCCTTAAACTCGTCCTTGGTCGTAGATTTCTGTGGGCCGTCAGTTGCGTTAAGAGCCGCCTTGCCACGGAGAATGTTATCTTTTAGCTCATCAGGAGCTTTGAAATTTTGGGTTTTAGTCCTGCGGAGAGTTCCAAAGACACTTTTGAACTCTGGTTCTTGAGCCTTGGTAATTGGTGCTTCGGCAGCTCGTGGTTTCAAATTGGAGCGGAAATCTAAATCTTTCTTTGGCGGAGCATCTGGTTTGACCTTGGTAGGTAGAGGGTTGACAACGGAGCTAAGAGATTCGGATCTCTTTTCTCTCACCTCATCGAATACACCCCTCGACTTTGACCTTGGCCTCTCCGGTGGGGGGGCAGTTGACGTATCAAATGCACCTCTTGACTTTGACCTTGGCCTCTCCGGTTGGGTTACAGTTGACGTATCAAATGCACCCCTTGACTTTGACCTTGGCCTCTCCGGTCCAGCGATGGGAGACGGAAAGTTCTGAACCGACATGCGACTGGTTGCAGATTGGGCGCCAGGGGGTGAATATATTCCACCTAGACCAGTGGTATTGAGATTCAGCCTTGAACCCATTGGCGTTGACCTCATAAGTCCGTCGATACTAACTTGGTGCCTATGGGAGGGTGGCCGATTTGCATCTGCAGTGGGATTTCCAGCACGTTCTGCTTTGTTCTTGTTCAACTCGACCATCCATGCTGGCTGTGAGGATGGCGGCTTCGGTGGTAACTTTGGTGAATCTGGTTTATTAAGAGCGCTCTCAAGCCAGCTCGACTTCGTTGGGCTCCAGCGTCTAGGCTCCATCGTCTTTGTTGGGCTGACTGGGAGAGAAGTATCATCCAGCTCTTGTTTTTGGGACTGAGGTGGGCTCATAGATGATGGTGTCTTGGGACGTCTCTCACGAGGGCTCGATTCGGAGGATTTTACATCCTTTTCTCCATGTCGAGAGGTAGGTCGAGAAGTCGGCCTGCTTGTCCCTGGCGTGGTTGTTGGGTCGCGAATCATGCTCTGTGGTCTTGACGGCGGGCCGCCCCTGTCGACTGAACCGCGATGTGCGGCCATGATGTCAGGGCGAGTCAGCCCCGGAGGACTGGCAACAGACCATCGCTTCACGCTGTCACTTCTCTTCATCATTGCGCTCTGCACAAACCCACCCATCCCCTTGGTTGGAGAAGTTGTGCGTAAAGGAGATGTTCGACCTGTCGGTGTGGGAGTAATCGATTCTGCCTGAGATTTTTCCTCCGCGGGATTTTCGAAGCTGAGAGGATTCAACGTGAAAGGAGTAACGAGTTTGCTAAAAGCGCTCTCACTCGACCGTGAAACGGGACGCTCTGTAGAACTTTCATTCGTCGTTCCCAAACCATGCAGCTGGGAGCTGAGAGTAGACATATCGAGTCGATCATCATCTTCAACTTGAGTTCGTCTGTACGCTGCAGAGTCCAAACCTCTATCAGCAGTTTGCCGAAACCACGAGGGATCCTTGGACCCAAGACTCTCGGCAAATTGCTCTTTGGAGAGAGGCTGTGTAGGGGATGGAGGGTCTTGTGGGTGTTGAGTCTCAGCCAGTGGCTTCTGCGTCGCACTCTGAGCGGCATTTTGAGCTGCAACAAAGCTCAGCGGGCGACTATTAGATCGGTTCGTCCGCCGTTGCCAGGAGAGTGGTGCAGCTCTAGAGGTGGTTGTGACATCGCCCCGATTTACGTCGAGATCCTCAGGGGCATCATTCTCTTTCGTCGGCGAGGTGGAGTACAACATTGCATCGGATTGTGCTTCCGCCTCTAAGGGTTTTTCTAGTTCGACAGATCGCTCGCGCAGCTTATCAAAAGACTCGCTAGCAGGAGAGTCAAGCCTCAATGATTCGGAAAGATTGATAGTTCGACGGTTTGTGCGTGGAGATGGGGTGTTTGCTGGTGATGATTTCTGGGGTGAGATGGACCTGGCGCGTTCTTTGATAAGGCGGGTCAGCATTTGTTTCATCAATAGACAAGGCCCCAGAGCTCAATTATATATGCCTGCTATTTGAGGTCTCCATAGCAGCGTTTTTTTTTAAAGGAAAAAAAAAAATTATAAGCAAAAAAAGTAAATAAACGATGCTTAGAGGCAACCTCCGGTAGCTTGCCAAATGAACACCATAGCAACAAGGTACCGCCAAAAGTCAAAATCACACAATGGCAACCAGACACAGTAGCTACCGGTATAGTAGGTACTCCTGAAAGAGCGGCTAGCCGTGGACATTATTTTGGGGTTGGGGGGGAACAGTGTAATCACGGCAAACGCCAAACAGAATAGGGAAAAGGAACTCACCCTCTCTCCTCGCCTGGCGTTCTCGTTTGGCAGCAAGAAACTCTTGTCGCTCTCGGGCTCGCATCTCTTCGTCCTCAATCTGCTGCCCACGCAGGCGCTCGACCTGCTCGAGAAACTGGGATACTTCGTCCGACATCGCGCCGGGGGTTGACAATCTAGTTACCGTTGCGTAAAGGTCCTTGGGAATAGCATGGCACGGGTTAAGAGAATTAAAATAAAATAAAAAGAGAGTCAAATAGAAAAGAAAAGGAAAATAAAAGACGCTGCGTCCGTCGTCCTGCTATATTGTGTTATTCCCTCCAGCACCCTTTCGAAAAGATGAGGGTACTCCGTGGCTTTTGTCTTGTTGGCGTTCTAGCGGTGGGGTGTGATAATGCTCGCCGCCTCACTAATAATATTGACTTGTACTTTTGTAGTTCGCGCACTTCATACAGAGTACGGAGTACATGTGCATTAATAGAGAACTCCGTACAAATCCAGGTAGAACTTGTCTGGAAATACCGGGCTGCCATTACACTGGGCACCCTTTTTATTTTTAGCGCGTCGCTATGCGTGTTTGCGGCCCTCCAAATCGGGCTTTTCAGGGCTGTCTTAGGAGTGTTTAGGTGATCCACCCCGCTACGGTAAACATCAATAATAGGCCCATTAAACCCCCTGTAGGTCCCCAAAAGAAAACATCAATCAGTTCAATGCCATAATAGCGGCCCAGCGCAAGTCCGTTTCATTTGTCCAATGCCCAGTCCTGGGATATCTAGAGAGCTTGCTTTAGGACACGAACCTTTTCGTTTTACTCCCGACTTTCGTACTGCATCTGCAAGGGG
>JACBYL010001042.1:0-12867 GCA_015266385.1 Trichoderma oligosporum | reverse complement strand
CTGTTGTCTTGTGAGTGATAGGATGATAGGAACGAATGTGAGGGCATTTTTTTTTTACGTCTGTTAATGGAAACGAGAGAAAAAAAGAATGAAGATGAAATATCTATTATATTTTACTACAATGTGATGCTTATGGTGAATTCATTAAAATCGATATCGATCTTGCAAGAGCTTGGGAAAGGAAAACTTTATAATATTGATTGCTAACAAAAACACTTTTATAATTGCCCAAGTAAGTACTTAAATGCAAAAGACAAAGTCGCTAAAGATAAACATTGGCGAATAATGAATGCTTCGCTTCAGGCTATTCATTTTAAAGCTCCTTTCATAATCCAGCAGGCTCATAATACTCTCTAAAACGGTCCGATTCCTCCCACCGTAAATTGTAAACCACGTTCCAGCAGGTGAGCAAGAGCATTGGAAACTTGACGGTCCAGAAACAGAGGTAGCCATCTGGCAGCGAGCCCACAGTTCGCTTCAGAGATTCCGACATGTCTTCGTAGTGATTGCGCTTGTTGCGGAGAGCGCGCAAGAGATCGAGAAGCTTCGATCCGGTGTACTTGCGCTGCTTTCCGAGGGAATCGACAAACTCGCGAGGAAGCAGCCGCAAGAAGTCTCCTCTAATGACATCTACGGCATGTCTCTCTAGTTCAACCAGTGCTGGCGAAGGGGGATCTCTGATTTCTTTTTCCAGGGAATCCGATACATCGCAGAGGAAAGCCAGACGCTTTTTAGCGGTCCAAAAGAAAGGATGAGCCATGACCTCTCGCGAGTGTGGCCTTGCCTTGGGATCTGCTTGCAGCATTGAGGCAATCAGATCTTTCGCTTCGTACGCAAAATCGCCTAGCGCGTCCAAAGGATCTAGATTGTAGTTGCCCTTGCGAATATTGACCTCACGCATATATCTATCGCCACAATCAAAAGGATGAGAGCCATTAGTGAGGACGTAAAAGAAGACAAGTCCAAGAGAGAATATATCAATGGCTCTCGTAGCGCGTCGGCCGTTTGAAAGTGTAGTTGGGTCTCCGACAAGGATGGTGCCTGAACCACTATGCGTACTACCATCCATGGCTCCAGGACTCTGTCCATCATCATCAAGAAGCAGCTCAGGTGCGCGCCATCCCGTAGTTCCGGCCGCCCGTCCTGTAGTTGCTCCAAACGAAGATTGGCCGCCTTCCAATTTCTTACATAGGCCAAAGTCGGAGACTAACAGCCTGGGCCTGCCGTCTTTGTCCATGTTGACTAAGATGTTCTGAGGCTTCAAGTCTCGGTGGACAATACGTAGCGAGTGTAGATGGCTGATGCCGTTGGTGATCTGGTACAAAACGCCGGGCAAATCCTTTTGTCCGGCAGTCGCAAGCTCACGGAAGTGATGTGATTTTTCGATTACATCGGCAAGTGAAGCGGCACAGCGTTCTAATGCAATGTAAAGGAAATCACCCCGCATGACCTGTGAGTAATATCGAATGACTGCAAATGATGTGTTAGTAGATAGGAGAAATGATATGTATACATATATATATATATATATATATATATAGGGTACTTACCATTGGGGTGGTCGTCACTTTCGCGCAACAATCGAGTCTCTCGTGTAGCAATGTCGTAGAATTGTATTGTCATTCTCTTGACAGCAACATCTCTGCCGTCAAATTTGCCAGCAAAGACTACCGTGCCATTGCTGCCCATTCCGAGTTCTATTTCCGTATTGACTTCAATATTTCCCATGCTAATGACGGGGCCTGTTACGGCCTGCATATCGTTGTAGATGGTCATAATATCCGGCTCTAGGCTTGGTCGGTCACCCAGCTTCTTGGCATTGCTAACGGCCTCGTCTACCGTGGTGAGCTGTGGATCATCCTCGCGAGATTGTGAATTTTCGCGGGGACGGTTCTTTTTGTGTTTGATACCCCCACGTCGCCCCCTGTGAGCTTTCTTTTTCTTCTCGGGAGCGCTACCGTTGACAGGATCTTGCACCTGTATGTCCTGAGCGGCATCAACTGGTTTGTTTTCTGCCTTGTCGCTTAATTCCAATGAGTCAGAAGACTCTTGAGAAGCTTTGTCTCTTCTATCTTTGTCACTGATCGTCTTGTCTAATTTTGATCTAGCTACTTCTTCCACTTTGTCGTCTTGGTGTTGGTGTTGGTGTTGGTGTTGGGATTGAGATTGGGATTGAGATTGGGATTGTGACGGATATGACGCATCTTTATCATCCCCCGATTCATCGCCAGCATCAGAGTCTAGGGTGAAAAAGGGGTATATGTCTTTGATGGTACCCTGGGTCCTAAACCGATGGTAGGATTTTCGAAGCTTCTTTTCGTTGTATATCAAAGAAACCACGAACAAAATGATGAGAATGGGATTGCTGACAAATTCAATAACACTATTCGCAGCACTTTGAGGAAGAGCCTTGACTTTTGTTATGATGGTGGGCTCCTCTGAGCCGGCATTTGTCACGACGGGAATGTTATTCGACCCATTTTCTAATTCATCATAGTAATCATCAAGGGCACCTGCAGGGAGCGTTGGCGGTTGGCGGTAGCTGTTGCTCCGCAAAGGGTCCAAAAAGTGCGTGCCCACCAGGGCCTGGGAGATTTTGGCGGGGGTAATGGAGTCCCAGACGGGAGCCATATCCCACCACTCAGGTTGCGAAATCTTGGCCTCTGGTGCGTCAATAATCAACGGATATGCCCGGCCAGAGAGTGCATACCAGCTGCCACTCTCAGTTTGATTGAGAAAAATGCTGTTGCTTCGCATTTTGGCAATAGTCTCATCTCGTGATGGCATTGGTGGCTGTGGTAGGACGATCAGTTGAGGATTGCTTCCCGAAACGGCGTCCCACGGACGACAGACATCAAAAACTCGTGCTACGGGAGCAGAAAACTTGTGGCTAAAGAGAGGCAGACCACTGTCTGTTCGGGAATGGTCGAAAGCATAAACTTTGCCGTCGTGCTGACTTGTGATGTAACGGCTGTCGAGTGAGGAGTGATACTGTTGATAGAGGTCATTATCAAAGGTGTTCGGTCCCCACTCAGAGTACTTCAACGTTGCAATGGGACGGCCATCTCGCCTCTGTACTCCCACTGTGTATTCGGTTCTCCCCAACGTGATGGTGCCCATGGAGCTACACTCTTCATTATCCTGATCGTCAAAGGCATTGGGTTGAAGGCAGCTCTCTGCTTCGTTGATGTGGGATCCGCTTGATCCAAACCACTTCAGCACGCGTCCGGTCGCCGCGTCCAGTGTCACCATGGTCGTCTTTTTGTCACCTGTATATACAACCGAAGGTTCTTCGCCTGCATATGGAGCAAGTTCTTCCACGAGCCGTTTCATGGTAAAACCAGTTTTGACAAGGCCTGTGCCAGCATCTGGTATCCATACGTAAAGCCCGCCATCACGGTTCGGTTCGACAGCCCATATATAATGGTCGACGGGGCTGTAATCGTCATCAAGGACGGAGTTGTTTGTTCGGTAATGCTTTGTCTCTACCATTGGTTGGTCGACCTCAAGGTGCCAGCGTTGCCGACCAGTTTTTCGGTCGCTGGCATAGAGATCTCCATCGACGGTCGCCAGAAGAACAAAGTCTTCAACTTCCCAGTCCTCCAGACTCCGCGCAGTTTGCGGCGATGCCAACCCAGAAGCGCTACTGCTGGGCCGGTGATGTCGTGAGGTGTGTGGTGCTCGAACGGACTGATCCGGAGCTAAAGTTGCGAGGGCGCTCGCATCGCTAGGGACTTTTATATAATTTGATTTATCGGATTCTTGGTTTGGGGATTGGTGACTATTCTGAGCTCTATTGGCGTAGTCATACGGAGCGCGTCGGTACTTTTGTTGTCGTTGGGGTGAAGGTGTCGACTGTCGCTGCTGCTGCTGCTGCTGCTTCCTGTTAATGGTATCGAGTCTTGCTTCGGTGTGCACATCATCTGCGGCTTGTGCGGCAAACCAACGGCTGTTTGCATCTTCGGATATTTTGTCAAGAGGAGCGTCACTTCTTCGAGAATGTATTTGGATTTTGGGTTGCTGAGGCTGCTGCTGAGCATCGGCAAGCTGGAGCCAAGGAATAAGAATAAAAGCAAAAGCAAGGAGTAGTTTCTGCTGTTGCGAGGACCACCGTCCTTGACCCGGGGGTCTTCGAAACATATTTGAGAACGTAATCGCTGTCCGGAGAATGTGGATCACATGGGAACTAAAGGATATTGGCTCTACCAAGAGATAGGTAGAGGCTGTCGAGGTTCCAGAGTAGCCATTCCCGGCTGGGATATTTTTCTTTAAAAAAAAAAAAAAGAAATAAAAAAAAAAAAAAGAAAGAAAGAAAGACAGAAAGAAAGAAAGAAAAGATAATATTCGTGTTCGGCCTTAGGGGGAGGGATTAAGAGAGGGGGTTCTGGGCTGGGCAGGACCTGTCCCGCGCAACCAGCTATATTTATTAATGTCGCTGGGCCGTCGGCTGAGTCGTAACACAGCTAAGAGTTCAAAAGCTAGAAACAGAGCTGAATTTTTCTTGCGTAACGCTATGTAATTGGGGTGGGAGACGTGACGCGGGTTATTGATTCTAAAAGACGATATTTCCGACTGCCGGTTGTTCCTTGGAACGATTTCCTCCTCGCTGGTACTTCCTATAGGCGTGTCTACCACTCCGTACCTCGAAACATGAGTAGCAAAGCAATTCAGCCACCTAAGGGATGATTTAAGGAGAAGGTGAGGATGAGAATGAGAATGAGGGAGATGGAGAGGAGATGGAGGAGAGGGAGAGAGAATTGTGTGGCTCAGATTAGTACAAGATGGTGTAGTGCGGGTTTGTGGGTTGACCCGACGCTACCACTACAGTACAATTCTCTGTACGGAGTACCTGAGTACATAGTTCTGCTACAGAGCATGGGAGTACCGGGTACTGCGCACGTATCGTTTATCGACAACGTTCTTCGCCAAGACAGCGATCGAGTACTTCATTTGTTACCACTTCTGCACAGACAGTTTGACAGGGTGCCGACTCAACAGGTACCTGAGACGTACCGGTACATAACAGAATGTATCAGCACTAACCCCCCAGCCTGTTTTTCCTTGCTGCTCACCAGGGCTGGATCCTCAAACCGGCTCTCCAGCCAATTGTGGCCTTCCATGATCCTCACATCCCAAGCATCATCAGATAATTTGGACAAGTAATATTCGACCATTTCGACTGGGCAGCAGGCCATGTGTCCCATGTCTCGTTTGTAGAGAGCGTGCATTCCCTGCAGCCCACCAAAAAAAATATCTTTACGCAAGCATTTAAAATTTGAAAAATAGCAATGGTCGGCACAGCAAAATATCCTCGTTCACCCGTCGACCCCGGGGGGGGGGGGGGGGGGGGGGGGGGGGGGACCCTTACGGTATACGTGTGCATTCCCAAAGAGCACGGAATCATGGCCAGAAACGAAATCCTGGTCAAATACAAGTATAGAGTACCAGATTTGGCCAGGGTAGTATCCGAAAGATTCTTGCACACCCTTTCTTTTTGCCTTTTTTTGCCCTCTCATTGTTTGGGATACATTCTTCAAAAACTTTGTCATTATTGTGCCATTTTCCGTAGAACCGGTTAAATCTACCCGTACATGTAAAGCACTCCCTGAATGTCGATGCTAGACAAAAGAGAGGGAAGAGAGATAGAGAGAGAGAGAGAGAGAGAGACAGACAGAGAGACTTTTATCCCACAACCTCTTCGCTCTCTTCCAGCACATCTTCAACGATTTCTTCAATCACCCGATCACTCTCATTGCTTTCTCCGTCAGCGCCCTCCATTTCCTTCGTCTTTGCTTCTAGTAGGCCTGCATGTGGATCCTGGGGGAGACCCAATGCCTCCCGCTCTTCCATGGCCTCAGCCTCCACCTCATCACGCCAAGCATGCCATTCTTCTAGCAAGCGGCGGCGGGCCTCAACCACTGCGAGATCCGCCGATGCACCACGATCGGCATCTTCTTGCTCGAATACTCTACTGTACTCACGAAGGTTCTTGCGGATCTGCTTCTGCTCATCTTTTGAGAGCAATGTCGGCGGTCGTGGTCGCCACTGAAACTGCTTGAATTTCTCAACGGGCTCCTCGCGCAGGGCTTCACCCTTAAAGTCGTAAATGTGGTATCCGTTTTCCATCTAAATTTTTTTGGGGTTCTTATTAGTAAAATTGACAAAATTGGTAGAATTCTCATATTTTTTTTGGAGACAATACGTACCGCATGTTTCCATGCTGATGCCCATGTGGCGACGAATCGGCCTGAAGGGTCCCACTCTACATCTGTGACGCCGTAATGATCGGCTGTATTCATGAGCTGCAGGTTGGCAGTCAGGTCCTTGGTTGACTCTGGCTTCTCTCCCTCAAAGTCAACATCGTAAAAGTCAAGATCGGAGCTCTGTTGGTTGGCAATCGTGGCGATGACGACGAATCGGCCCTTTGGTGACCAATAAATAGCATTGCTATTCTTCTTGTCAAGGGTGCGGAGTAACTTAAAGTTGCCGGCATACGCGCCCTTGGATTTCTCAGGGCAGAAGAAGGATACAGAGGTCTTGGGAGGGACAGCCGTTGGGCCGACGGGCTCAGTGGTGGTGATGAGAGCAAATCGATCTCCTTTAGGCTCCCATGCAAAGTTAATGACGGTGTCTTTGATGGTGTCAACAACCTCAACAGGAATTCCCTTCTCCTTGATACGGAAAATCTCCAAAGTCGTAGCCTGTGATTTCTTTGACTTGGAGTGTCGGTCCACTTTGACGCATAGATATGCCGCTTCTGACTGCCAGTGCAGCTTGGCATCGCTAACATTGAAAAGATTGAGACTTCGCACAAGCTCCTTGGAGGGAATGCTCATCAAGCCGACCTTGGCGGGGTTACTGCCAGTTCCCGGCTGCCAGAAACAAATCAACTGCTCATATGTCTTGATTCCCTCACGTGAAGGTGTTGCCGGTGCCCAGTCAAAGTCTACCACGCCTTCAATCTTGATACTGGTCTTGTCGAGGAGATTCATTCGAGGGAGTTCGTAGACAGAGATGGATGCACCCGGCGTCAAACGAGCAACGTATTTGTCGTCCGCAGACCACTTGAATGCAGGCCACTGCATCTTTGGGGGAGGCTTTCCCTCTTCCCCCTTTGGCGCATCTATGTTGGCAAACGATCGGAGAGGAGCAGCCGTCTCAATATCCCAAATAACATAGTTTTTACCCTCATCGTCAACAGATAGCGCGGGGTGACCTGACTCAGGAATCGAGATTGGTCTGTTTGACCAAGTAACAATGTACTTTTCAGTCGGAGAGAAGGCAACCAGATTGACAAATGGGTGGGCGAATCTAGCTTGTCGTGACCATGAGGCTCCACCCCACAGCTGAACACCCTGTTGGTGAATCGAGGTTAGGTACGTGCCCAACGGCGACCATTGAAGGAAAGCCTCGGTCCAGTGCTGGCGATCGACAATATTCTCCGGCTGATCCTTTTCGTTGTTCCAGAAGACACCAACAGATTCACCACGATACATGACGAACTGATCTCTGCCACGGCCAGAAGGGTCCTTGAGCCACCATCTCAAGTGCTCTTTTTCGGTAAATTCGTCAATCTCAGGGGCCACATATTTCTCGTCAACTCTTCCTTCTCTA
Source organism: Trichoderma oligosporum (assembly GCA_015266385.1). NCBI lineage: Eukaryota > Fungi > Ascomycota > Sordariomycetes > Hypocreales > Hypocreaceae > Trichoderma > Trichoderma oligosporum. The sequence goes on along the minus strand of JACBYL010001042.1, from coordinate 5,253 downwards.
CCATATCTCTCAATATCAGTGATCTTGTTGACGCGTAGGGTATGTTTCTTGTCCAAAGGAACTCCATCCAATTGACGAGTCGCGGCAGCAGCTTCACCGGCTGAAGAGTATTCGACAAAGGCAAAGCTATAATCAAGACTTGTTAATAATGCTCAATATGAAAAGAAAGAAAGATGTGTAGGATTACGACCACTTACCTCATCGAAATTCCATCCTCACCCATAGGCATGTGGATCAGATCCTCGCGAGTCTTGCCAACGGTGTTCAACTTTTTGAGCAAGAACTTGATCAATTTTGGCTTCTGTTCTTCGTTAACCGCAGGAAGGCCATCGATAACCACAAAAGTGTCGTAGCCCAGCTCTAGTTGAACTTCAAACTTCTCACGCAAGTCAGAAATATCAATTTCATCCTCATTAAACTCGTCATCGTCGAGGTCTGCCTCGTGCAGCTGATCAAAAGAGGGCGCCATGGTGCTTTGGAGGAGGGGTGCCGAGATCGCCCCGCTTCGGCGCGAATAGAAAGGGTGAAGATTAACGGCTCAGAAGGGTCGATTTTTGAATCTCCAAGAGAGGAGCGAGAGATATATTTTTGAAAAAAAATTCCAGCCGTTATGTTGGTTGCGCAGATCGGGGGTTTTTTTTGTGTGCAATGGGCGATTTGCGTGGCGCTGCAGGCAGACCTTATTTGGCGGCGATAGCCCAGAATGCAGCACAAATTTGTTGTTCCAACTTTGAGCAAAGTGTGCGGCGGAGAAGCGATGTTCCTGAGCCGCGAATTCTCCGATAGAGGGGCAAGTCACGTGGGAGCTTTTTCCCATGGTGGGGGATTTTTGAGATTGTAACGGCTTTTGAGGTGAGGAAAGGAGCTCGGCGTCGTTGTTAGTAAAAAAACAGGCAGCATCGAGAGCTTCTTCTTCTGTCATAGCGGCCGGTCTTAATAGCTTTCCTTCACTTCTCATTCAACCGCCGTCATCTTGTACTTCGCTCGCTCACCATGGTATGTCTCACAGTCGACGCGTTTTGGTTCTATCAAAAGTCGTTTCTGTTGGTTGCCTAACTAACTTGTCCAACTCCCCGCCATCTAGTCGTTCTTCCCAACCCAAATTTTCGAGGAGGGGACCACGGAGGAAAAGGGCGAGAATGCACGACTAGCCGCCTTTGTTGGAGCCATTGCCGTTGGTGATTTGGTGAAGAGCACTCTTGGACCAAAAGGGATGGACAAGATCCTTCAATCTGCGTGAGTGCCCTGCCTATTACAAATACTAGTCAACCTTCAACCCCTGACTCGCCCTTTCTGATTAGTTCCACCGGTGATATTATGGTAACAAACGATGGTGCCACGATCCTCAAGTCAATAGCCCTCGATAATGCCGCTGCCAAGGTGTTGGTCAACATTTCAAAGGTGCAAGATGATGAAGTCGGTGACGGCACAACATCAGTTGCTGTGTTGGCTGCCGAGCTTCTAAGGGAGGCTGAAAAGCTGGTTGACAAGAAGATACACCCTCAGACTATCATTGAAGGTTATCGGATAGCCAGCCAAGCTGCTCTCAAGGCGCTTGAAGAATCTGCCGTTGACCATAGCAAGAGCCCCGAGGCTTTCCGCAAGGATCTCCTTGCCATTGCGCGGACAACCTTGAGCTCCAAAGTCCTGGCACAGGACCGAGACCACTTCTCTCAACTCGCTTGCGACGCGGTTCTTCGTCTGAAGACATCTTCCGACCTCAGCCATATTCAGATCATCAAGAAATCCGGAGGGAAGTTGAGCGACTCTTACTTGGACGAGGGATTCATCCTGAACAAGAAAATCGGTGTAAATCAGCCCAAGAGGCTGGAGAAGGCAAAAATCTTGGTCGCAAACACATCGATGGATACAGACAAGGTGAAGATTTTTGGAGCACGTGTCAAGGTTGGCTCAACCGGGAAGCTGGCAGAACTAGAAAAGGCTGAAAAGGAGAAGATGAAGGCCAAGGTGGACAAGATCAAAGCGCACGGTATCAACTGCTTTATCAACCGACAACTGATTTACAATTGGCCAGAGCAACTCTTTACCGATGCTGGTATCATGTCCATCGAACATGCAGACTTTGATGGCATTGAGAGATTGGCATTGGTCACCGGAGGTGAGATTGCCTCTACATTTGACCACCCCGACCAAATTAAGCTTGGCCACTGTGACTTGATTGAGGAGGTTATCATCGGTGAAGATACATTGATCAAGTTTTCCGGGGTGGCGGCTGGTGAGGCATGCACCATTGTACTACGTGGTGCGACGGAACAGTTGCTCGATGAGGCCGAGCGAAGTCTACATGATGCACTGGCTGTGCTATCTCAAACCGTCATTGAGCCCAGGACAACCCTTGGTGGTGGATGTGCGGAGATGGTCATGGCCAAGGCTGTCGAAGGTGCGGCAACACGAGTCGAGGGTAAGAAGCAAATGGCGGTAACCAGCTTTGCAGTCGCCCTTCGACAGTTGCCCACCATTTTGGCTGATAATGCCGGTTTGGATTCTGGAGAGTTGGTTGCGCGGCTGCGAAAGGCCATCTATGACGGTCTAACTACATATGGCCTTGACTTGATGTCCCCAAGCGGCGGTATTGCGGATATGCGAGACTTTGGAGTTGTTGAAAGCTATAAGCTGAAGAAGGCGGTTGTGTCATCTGCCAGCGAGGCAGCAGAGGTAAGGCAGTATTATCCCTAAACAGCAATCTGCAATGATATGACGACGATAGATTTGATGATGCTAATATTGACGACGCAGCTTCTTCTGAGAGTCGATGATATTATACGAGCAGCCCCACGGAGACGAGAACGTATGTGAGGTGTACTACTGGGTTGGAAAAAAAATAATAAACATAAAAGTTCAGGCGCCACGAATCTCGATGAGTTAGAAGCTAGTATGGATTGTAGCGATACCATAGACGCATGAACATGGGCAGACAAAAAATATAATGCCGTGAACAAGATTATTGTGTTTCTATATTTGTCGAATTGTAGTTGTAACCAAAGTTTTTGTCGTGGATGGCACAGAAAGTCACTTGTTCTTCACATTTCGCCGCAAGTCATTGTATGCTGAGCTGCTGCTGCTGCTGCTGCTGCTTCTGCTTCTGCTTCTGCTTCTTTTTTTTTTTTTCTTTTTTTTTTTTGTTCTTGTGATTCTTTTTTCTCCGATTTCTTCTGAAATATCTGCGCATAAGCCGGCGGTCGTCGCATATCCTACACTTACTCGTACACCCAAATCAACATCAAGATGAACACAAGGCAACCAGCGCACGACGTAATATCCATCTCTTCGTCCGACAGCGACTCAGACTGCCGAATTGTGAAAGTCCTTCCGTCTCCTTCTAAACAAGGCAAGAACAGATTGCAATGGCAGAATAAGCTTTCCAACTCGGTTCGAAAAGTTAGACAGGATCTTGGAGACAACAAGGCAACGATACATCACCAACCAGGCAAAGTTGCTTTTGAGCGTCGCCGAGCCATGACATCAACACGGATGATGAGGGGATACACAAGGCTTTCGAATGGAGATTTGGCACCGCACAGTGATGCTGCCCGCAACGATCAATTTCAGAGTACGATGCAGAGTATGGGACCGGATAATCTCAAGACACCTTTCGATCTGGAAGAGCCATTCCCGGTTCACCAGCATCCTGCCAACTCGGAACAGATCAAGTCCAATCCCATGTCTTCATTTTCACTTCTACGACATAATGATGAGGATGAACCGCCTAGGATTCGGTCTAGATCCTGTTCCACTGCAACTCTCGACCTCTCCCCTGTGAGGACCAAACCTGTTGTTAGCCCTGTATGGGCTACCACTGCTCGACGACGGAATTCTCAGGGCCAAGAGAGCGATCAACAAGAGGTTGTTGATGTGGCTAATGAGCCATCTGAGACTCTACGTGACACAACATCATATTTGGCTGATACTACTACAAGTAGTATTGCAAACTGGACGCCACTGTCGCACAAAAACAAAACTGGTGTTGATCAAGTGGAACGCCGTTGTGGATTTGCCGGCAGTTGCGGTAACGGAGACGCCAAGATGTATGCCCAAGACTCCCATAATGAAAGATGGCATCGGCAAATAAAAGAACAATCAAATCGAAGTCGCCGCCATCCCCCAAAGGCAAAGAAATGGCCAAGATGGAGATCAGTCATCAACATTGCGGCATTCAAGGCCCTGTCAGGACCTCTATTTACTCGGCCAAAAAAACTCCTTCATGCCATCACATACGAGGATATGATGAAAGAGAAGGCAAGAAGGGAGTTGAAAAAGATAGCGAAGGGAGGCCTCTGATTTTGACGTAACGTATGGGCATGCCACGCGCAGACAATAGAACAGTAGTATTTTATAACCTTGATTAAAATTAAAATTGTGTCTTTGTCTCCTGGAAGAGAGAGTAAAGAGGGGATATGCAATAATCAGTCTCGTCAATATCAAGCACTTTGGTGACTGCTAACCGTGCTTCTTTGCTGTAGAGTGCATACAAGTGAAAGGGCTGCGACAAGTCCAAGCCTGTATCACCAGATGATGAAGGGGCTGCTTTTCCTGACATCTCATTGTGGGGGGGCGTCCAGGAATACAAGTAGTACTTGGGATTATTATTAGTATATTATTAGTATTTTCCAAAACAAGGGACTCTGGGCGTTCTGTGAGGATCTAGAACGTGGTTTGACCATCGTCGCGACCAATGCGCCCACAAGATCAGCTGTACAGGGACCGAGTCTATAGAGCATGCGGGTATTTGTATAAAGACGGAGATATAATTAAAACAATGTTTAACGAAAAGGATGTACGAAGTACCAATATGGAGTACCTTGGGCCTATCAACAGATCTTTATAGTAATAATTACAAGTACAAGCATCTTTCTCAACTCTCGGACCACTGGCCAAAGATGTAAATGCAGCATGTCATATTATAGTTCGAGGTGCTGTAAGCGATAGCGAGCTGGCTAAGCCTTTATTTCCATTGTAGTGGTGAAGGTACCTATTCTATACTCCCATTCCTACCTAGTAGCAATACTACTACCTAGTACTTACTACGTACTGCTAACTACTGGACTTGCACTTCTTCTCTTTGCGAGGACTCGCCCTTTTTTCTGAGCCATTGATGGATGGACTATCAAGTACGGAGTAGTTACGGAGTAGATATGGACCATTAAAGTACATGCAGAGTTTGCCCCCCCTGGTGATTTGTTTGGTTACCTACCAGGTACAAGGTGTTGATAACGCAAGGATATTGTAGAGAAC